>PVJS01033885.1:0-21894 GCA_004027185.1 Glis glis
AGGATCCGAGTTCACAGCCAGCCTCAGCTATTAGTGAGACCCTCCGCAATTTAGAGAGACCCTGTTTCAAAATAAAGAATAAACAAAAATAGGGCTGGGGGTGGAGCTCGGAGGTAGAATGCCCCTGGGTTCAATCCCCAGTACCACACACACACACACACACACACACACACACACACACAAAGAATATAAAATAGGGCTGGGAGTGTAACTCAGAGGTAGAATGCCCCTGGGTTCAATCCCCAATACCGCAAAAAAAAAAAGATTACTCTTCCTACTACAATTTTCTTTATTCTCTATATCTCAAGTTATACTTTTTAGAGTTATAGAGATCTTTGGTATTATGTCATTTATTCCTTCCTATGTTATTTATACTGATATTCCTTTAGCATAATCTACTAAGCTTTTAATAGTTCCATTTTAAGATCTGACACAATAACTGATATCAAAGTAATCTAATATTATTTTTATATACTAGACCTACATGGGGCAACAGTATATTTGAGACTTTATACTTTAGAACTAGAAAGACCTGGTTCAAATCCAGGTTTAGCTTACAAACTGTGTGACTTTGGGCAAATTTTAATTTTTCTGAAACTATTTCATCTGTAAAATAAAGATAATACCTCCCGAAGATTACTTAAGATAAAATGCTCAGCACACCATTAAAACTCTCAATATCTTAGCTATTATTACTATGATAGGAAGCATGTTTTCAAATATCTCTTTTCTCATCGTATGTTGATGAAGTTGAAGACTGCCTATGTACATGAATTAGCAATATATTACCTGAATTAAGTCCAGTCTTCCCACATACAACACTGAACATGTGTTGAACACCTGGGATGCATTATACACTGTTCTAGACACTTAAAATACATCAGTTAATACACAGACAAGCCAGGCACAGTGGCACACACCTACAATCCCAGCTACTCAGGAGGCAAAGGCAGGAGGGTCACAAGTTTGAGGCTAGCCTGTATAACTTAGCAAGACCCTGCCTCAAAATAAAAAATACAAAGGGCTGGGGATGTAGCTCAGTGGCAGAGCACCCCTGGATTCAATCACCAGTAGCACAAAGAACAACAAAAGATGAAAATCTTTGGACGGGCATGGTGGCGCACGCCTGTAATCCCAGTACTTGGGAGGCTAAGACTGGAGGATCACAGGTTGAAGCTGGCCTCAGCAACTTCGTGAGACTCTCAGCAACCTAGTGAGACCCTACTTCAAAACAAAAATTAAAAGGGCTGGGGGTGTAGAGGTAGAATGCCCCTGGGTTCAATCCCCTGTAACACACACACACACACACACACACACACACACACACACACACACACACATCTTTGCCCTTGTGTATCCCCATAATATAAATCCTGATTTATGGAGGTATTTAAATTAACTTCTTTCTCAGTTCTTGCCTTTTTTTTTTCTTTTTTGGTACTGAAGGTTCAACCCAGAGGTATTCTACTTCTGAGCTACACCCCAGACCTATTTTTTTTTTTTACTTTTTATTTTGAAACAGTCTCGCTAAGTTGCTGAGGTTGTTCCTCCTGTCTCAGCCTCCCAAGCACTGGGATTACAGTCGTGCGTCACCACACCCTGCTCTTGCAGTCCTTAATGTACCTGCTACTCGGTTCTGGAATCTTCTGTCCCATACTGTAGATCCAGTCCTTTCCTCTTGGCCTCCAGTGAAAGTCATTGTGTCTCATGGTCTATTGCTACAGCCTCCGAGTGGGGGTAGGGGCTCACTGTAAAGACACTCTGTGTACTGTCGGCAAGTTTTACAGGGATGGTGATGCACAGTTTAACTTCTGCTCCTTAAGGGAAGCAGCGTTAGTGTTTACATGTTCATTTCATTGCTGATGACTACACTTGAGTCTTTTACCATCGATTCTCAGCACAGCAGCCCCAGGGGTCCTCTGAACAGCAGTTCAGGTGCTTTTCCTGAAATCATGACCCATTTTATTCATTTTTTATATAGCAGTTTTTCTCTATTTTTATTTATTCAGTTATTTATTTTGCAGTGCTGGGGATTGAACCCAGAGCCTGGTACATAGCTTTTATTTTTATTTATTTATTTTCTTGTGGTGTTGGGGATTGAACCCAGGACTTTGTACATGCTAGGCAAGCACTGTACCACTGAGCTATATCCCCAGCCCTCATTTTATTCATTTTTGAGAAAAGTTTCTAATAAATACCCAAGTGTGAATAACTATAGTTTAATGTACTCTCAGTCATTCTCTCATGTAAAAATGATGGGAAAGGACTTTCAGGGCATCTGTGGAGTCAAAACTATTTTTGTGCCAGGTGTGGTGGCACATGCCTGTAATCCCAGTACTTGGGAGGCTAAAACAGGAGGATCACAGGTTTGAGGTCAGCCTCAGCAATTTAGCAAGACACACAGCAACTTAGCAAGACCCTGTTTCAAAATAAAAAAATAAATTAGGGCTGGAGGTGTAGCTTTAGGGGTAGAATGCCTCTGGGTTTTACTTCCAGCACCAAGCACCAAAACAAAACACCCTATTTTTGTAATAATACCATGATTTCATTTGCCCTTTTCACTGCTGACATTTGCACAGATGGTACAAAAGCAACAGTGATAAAATTTCTAGTCCATAGCATGAATCAAGGCAGTAGCACAGAACTGTAGTTGTAGTCACTGTATTTTACCATGTCCTCTCAATAAAAACAAAGCCAAAAAACTCAGTTTCATTTAAGAATGTCCTTGATGAAGTAGTAAAAAATTACTAACTTTATGAAATCTTAACTCTGAAGACGTCTTTTTACGTGTGTGTGTGTGTGTGTGTGTGTGTGTGTGTGTGTGTACTACTGGGGATTGAACCCAGGGGCATTCTACCTCCAAGCTACACCCCCAGCCCTATTTTTATTCTTTATTTTGAAATAGGGTCTCACTAAGTTGCGGAGGGCCTCATTAAGTAGCTGAGGCTGGCCGCGAACCTGAGATCCTCCTGTCTCAGCCTCCCAAGTACTGGGATTACAAGCATTTGCCACCATGCCCAGCTCTCTTTTTATTTATTTATTTATTTTTGTTTAGAAACAGGGTCTCACTAGGTTGCTCAGAGTGTCGCTGCTTGCTGAGGCTGACCTTGAACCTGTGATCCTTCTGTCTCAGCCGCCCAAGTACTGGGATTATAGGTATGCACCACGATGCCAAGCTCCTTTTCTAAGATTTTATATCATGAAATTGGTAGTATGCATAAAGCATTCCTGCTGCCTACAAAGTATAATAGTTTTCTCAAGAAAAAGCACTTGTGCTTATCTGAGTTGTAAACTGAACTGCTGCTTTTTAAAGATACATCACGTTCACATGAAAAGACAACTACAGTTTTCAGAGTTGGGTATTTGGCAGATACATTCTTGAAAATGAACCAAGCAGGCCTGTCTCTTCAAGGAAAATGACATATTTACTACCAGTAATCAAATTCAAGCTCTCAAACAAAAACTTGTGAAAAACAGCATCGGGAATTTTTCGGTTTTTTTTTGTTTTTGTTTTTTTGTTTTTTTTTTTTTAGTATGGGGATTGAACCCAGGGGTGTTCTACCTCTGAGCTACACCCACAGGCCTATTTTATTTTATTTTTTTATTTGGAAACAGAGTCTTGCTAAGTTGATGTGAGCCTCACTGAGTTGCTGAGGCTGGCTTCGAACCTGCAACCCTCCTGTCTCAGCCTCACAAGTACTGGGATTATAGATGTGCGCCACCACACCTAACTGCAGTTTTTCAATACTATGATTTTTCTGATGAGACAGCGTTGACATTAATAATGTAGTTTTTTTTTTTGTGGTACTGGAGATTGAACCCAGGGGCATTCTATCTCCAAGATACACCCCCAGCCCTATTTTTATTCTTTATTTTGAAACAGGGTCTTATTAAGTTGCAGAGGGCCTCACTAAGTATCTAAGGCTGGCCGCGAGCCTGCGAGCCTCCTGTCTCAGCCTCCCAAATACTCGGATTACAAGCATGTGCCACCATGCCTGGCTGATGTAGTTTTTTGATATGTACAAAGAAATATGTCAACACTTGGAAGACCTGTATTATTCACTGAGCCAATACTTTCCAAGTGACTTATGCATGGTGTTCAAAAATCATGTCTGAGTAAAAAATCCATTCAAAATTCAGGAGAGGTGAATTAATTTTAATGTCACAGAATGTGACGTTCATTGACCTAGTTTTATCCATGTTGTAATTTAAGAAACTACCACTGAGCTGGGTGTGGTGGCATGTGCCTTTAATCCCAGTACTTGGGAGGCTGAGACAGGAGGATCACAGGTTCACAGCCAGACTCAGCAATTTAGTGAGGCCATCAGCAACTTAGAGCCTTCTTCAAAATAAAAAATAAAATAGGGCTGGGGGTGTAGCTCAGAGGCAGAATGCCCCTGGGTTCAATCCCCAGTACCTATAAACAAACAAACAAATAGATAAATAAATAAAAATCTACCACTGAGCTGGGCGCTGTGGCACACACCTGTAATCCCAGTACTTGGAGGCTGAAACAGGAGGCTCACAGGCTCGAGGCCAGCCTCAGCAATTTAGCAAGATCCTCAGCAATTTAGCAAGACCATGTTTCAAAATTTAAAAAAAAAGCTGTAGATGTAGTTGGAGGTAGAATGCTCCTGTGTTCAATCCCCAATATCATAAAACAAATAAAACAAAAACTATCACCAGTTGGGTTTTGCTAGAGTATCAACAAAGAATATTCACAATTACTTGAAAAGCCTAACTATTCCTCCCATACTACTTGTGTGCATGTGTGGTACTGGAGATTGAACCCAGGGGCATTCTACCTCTGAGCTATACTCCCAGCCTTATTTTCTTTTTAATTTTAAACGGGATCTTCCTGTCTCAGCCTCCAAAGTACTGGGATTATAGACACCTGACTTTCCCATACTTATTTATGAGAAATGTATTTTGTCATACTCCAACCAAAACTTCATATCCCAACAGTATGAATGCATTGGATAGAATATACTAATCTTCTGTTAAGCTAAATATTAAAGACATCTCAAAAAGTTTCTTTTTTTTTTTGTACTGAGGATTGAATCCAGGAGCTTTCTACCTTTGAGCTATACCGTGTGGGGTGTGTGTGTGTGTGTGTGTGTGTGTGTGTGTGTGTGTGTGTGTGTGTTACTGGGAATGGAATCCAGGGACCTTCTACCTCTGGGTAAATAAAATAAGTCTGGGCTACACCCCCAGACTTATTTTATTTTTTATTTGGAAACAGGGTCTCCCTGAGTTGCTGAGAGCCTCACCAAGTTGCTGAGGCTAGCTTCAAACCTGCGATCCATCTGTCTCAGCCTCCCAAGTACTGGGATTACAAGCATGTGTCACCACATGCGGCTTTATTTTTTGTTTTGAAACAGGGTCTTGCTAAGTTGCTAAGGCTGACCTGGAACCTGTGATTCTTCTTTCTGAGTCTCCCAAGTAATGAGATTATAGGCATGGAACACTACACCAAGGTGTTTTTGTTTTTTTAAAGCCATTCTTCTCACTAAATTATTTGTCTTGAAAAATAGTTATAACAATTTTATTATCTTTCTTTTTTTTGGTACTGGGGATTGAACCCAGGGGCATTCTACCTCTGAGCTATACCCCCAGCCCTATTTTTTATTCTTTATTTTGAAACAGGGTCTCACTAAGTTGTGGAGGACCTCACTAAGTAGCTGAGGCTGGCTGCGAACCGAGATACTCCAGTCTCAGCCTCCCAGGTACTGGGATTACAAGCGTGTGCCACCACGCCCAGCTTATTATATTTATTTATGAAAAAAATTACAGTAAGTTTTAAATTTTCTCCTTTTTTTTTGTGGCACTGGGAATTTAACCCAGGGGCATTCTACCTCCAAACTACATCTCCAGCTCTATTTTATTTTTATTTTGAAACAGGGTCTTGCTAGGTTGCTGAAAGTCTCACTATTTGTTGAGGCTGTCCTTAAACCTGCAATCTTCCTGTCTCAGCTTCCCAAGTACTGGGATGCTTTACAAGCGTGTGCCACCATGTCTGGCTCTCCTTTAATTTCAACTGTGGTGAATATCAACAGCTATAACCCACATGAAGATTCTTTGGGGTCTCTGATAATATTTTAAAGTGTAATGGAGCCCCAAAGCCAAAATGTTTGAGAACCACTGATCTAAAATGTCAGGAGCTGGAGGTGTTATGTAGCTCAATGGTAGAGTGCTTGCCTAGCATGAGACCATGGGTTTGACACTCAGCACTGCAAATAAAACAAAACATCAGTTGATGTCACTTCTCTGCTTAGAAACCCTCCAATGGTCTTTTACTACTTCCCTCAGGTGTCCTTGTACTACAGCCCTGCAAGGATCTACTGTTCTCTTCCTTTTGCTCCCTCCCTCTAGCCATACTGTTTCTTTGCTGTACCTCCAACGACTCACGCTCCCCACCTTAGCACCACACACTGGCTGTTCCCTCTACACAGAAAGCATTTCCTAGTTTTCTGCATGGCTGTTTCTCTCAGTTCCTTAAGTCTTTGGTCAAATGTCACCATCTCAATCACCTGAGCATTGTATTTAAAATTGCTACTCCCTTCTCCCAACGCTTATCATTATTATTATTATTATTTTGTGGTATTGGGGATTGAACCCAGGGGCATTGTACCTCGGAGCTACATCCCCAGACCTATTTTATTCTTTTTAATTTGAAACAGGGTCTCACTAGGTTGTGGAGGACCTCACTAAGTAGCTGAGGCTGGCCGCGAACCAGCGATCCTCCTGTCTCAGCCTCCCAAGTACTAGGATTACAAGCGTGCGCCATCACGCCCGGAAACACTTCATCATGTCTACAGTTTATTTGGCCTCCCTGTCCCCCAACTAGCTTAATTTAACCCCCAGAAATTTAGAAAAATGCCTGCCACGGAGAGGAACAAACATTTGAATGTTGACTAAATAAAAAAACTCGTTTGCCAGCTTGTCATTTCTGAAGGCAGGACCACAAATTCCCAAGAGAAGGTGCAATTTACAGAAAGGTGAGGTCAACGACAGCAAAGACTTCTGATATGGGAGAAAAAGGTGGGATAAAATAATCATAAACCTCAGTACTTGAAGGCATGATGGGCCTGGGAGGACGCTCTTGAGGGTATTCGAGATGTGGGGATATTACAAAGGCGGGTATAATGCATGTAAGGGCCTGGCAATGAACGCTGGTCCAGTGCGGCCCCACCATTTCCTACTCGGACTCTCAGGAAATGTTGGCCCCAGAGCCCTCCCCGAGCCCCTCTCCCCGAACACAAGCAGTTCACACCAAAAGACCGAACAATTTCTAAACTTTATGGAAAAAGCAACGAAGACAATCAACTAGCCAAATCGAGTCTCCAAATCCCATCTCAATTCGGGGTCGTCTTCCCTAACGCGTGCCGGCTCTAGGACTTCTCAGCTCACAGTTCTCAAGAGTCCTGACGTTCTCTCGAAGACAGGTCAGGAAGGACACCCCGGGGCAGGCGCTTCTGCACCCCAAAAGCGCGAGAAGCACTTAGGCGGTGGAGAATCTGTCCCCTGGAGGCAGGAAAGGCGGGGAATGACAGCGAGCCGGAGAAGGCGGGGACGGGGCTCCGGCGCAGCGGGGAGCGGCCGGGTCTCAGTTCTCCTCGGGCTTGTCGGCGGGCGGCCCGCAGGGCTGCAGCATCTTCTCCATCAGGTTGAAGCGGACTCGCGCTTTGCTCTCGTTCTCGGCAATCGCGAAGTAGTTGAGAAGGTCGAAGTGGCCCATGTAGGAGCAGTACGAGTCGCGGTGCTGGTTCACCAGCCATTCCCACTTGGTGGTGTCGGCGTGGCCCGTGCCGATGTACTTGGACTGGAGGTGCTCCAGCTGGCTGTGGATGGTGTAGCGGTCCGTCATCTCGCCGCTCTTCCCTTCGTGCCCAGATCAGAGGCCGGAGACGAGGAAAAGTAGCCGCTCTCGGGTTTCCCGCCGGAGAGAAGCCGCCACACGGAACTCCGGGACTCACGCCGTCGCAGGCGAATTGCGTCACGACGACGAACCGCGCAGACGCTCAGCCATTGGCTCGGAGGCGGAAGCGGAAGTGCACCTATCACGGATTGGGGTTGCCTAGGCGACGCGGCAACTTAGGCGCCCGGCACGGAGACCCGCCCCTTCCTGAAAGCGTTGCATGATGGTCGGCTGGGTGGCTTTTTTCTAACTCGAGCATTGCATGCTGGGACTTGTGGTCTCGGGACTTCGTGCACGCAGGCTTCTGGGACCCCTGATGGGGGACTGTGTCGGGGAGGTTGGGAGCAGCCCCGGACGGCGTGAGGCTGAGAGGGAATGGGAAACGCGAGCCGGACAGGGTTACAAACAACCGGGAGGATGAACTCGGGCTGTAACTAGGCGCTGACGTGGCGGGAGGGTCGTCCCTTCACATTCTGGGGCCCTGAAGTCAGCCTACGCGAGTTCTGCTCCCAACTTTGTCTCTTAGGAGTTGAGCAGAGTGAAACGGTTAATCCAGACGGGCGTCGAGGCGCACGCCTGTAATCCCAGTACCTGGGAGGCAGAGACTGGAGGATCGCAGGTTCAAGGCTAGCCTCCGCAATTTAGCAAGACCCTCTCTCAATTAATTAAAATAAAAATAGTTTCTCGCAGGGCCACCGCTTCCGGCTTGGTGACCAAAGTACAGCATCAGTTCTCACACTTTCTGGCTTCCACGTGAAGTTCCTTCTTCTCTGCGTCTTACTGTGATAAGCTTCCCCCAGCTCCTCACCCCCCACCCTGTGGGGACATAGTCTATGTGCTCCACATTGAGTCCTGTGCACCCCAGTTTCTTCTACAACCTGTTCGCCCTAGACTACTTGGAATGCCTTTGTTCCCTTGGCAATCTTGTCTCCTTTTAAGACAGCTCACAAGCATCTTGAAGTCTGCTGTGGCTACTCCAGACAGATGTAGTCTTCCTCTTCTTTATTACCTCTTTTTTTTTTTATTAACCCAGGGACATTCTACCTCCGAACTACACCTCCAGCCCTTTTTATTTTATTTTTAAAATTTTGAAACAGGGTCTTGCTAGGTTGCTGAGGATCTCCCTATGTTGCTGAGGCTGTCCTCGAACCTTTGGCCTTCCTGTGTTAGCCTCCCAACAACTGGGATTACAGGCATACACCATCATGCCCGGCCCTTACTACCTCTTTATGACTTACTTTTAGGTTTAAGCACTTCCCCATGCGAGTAGAAATAACTTGAGAAAAAAGATCCTATAGTTGTTTTATGATATTCTTTAATGATTTCCTTATAGTTTGGTGAAGATTATATTCCCCCGAAAACATTTGAGGGATAGATAAAGAACAAATACGGTCAAAGAGAAGGAATTCTGGGAGAGAGAGATGACTTTAAGATACACTGGTTCTATTCAGATGTTTAAACTTGGTTATAGTAAACATTTCATTCCTAAAATGTAAGGACTATTATAAGGCATACTTGTTTGTTCACCATGCAGATGTACCACACCTTTCATTTTTGCTATTTTGATTGTGTTCTCCTTAGTGAGGCCCTCCGCAACTTAGTGAGACCCTGTTTCAAAATAAGGAATTAAAAATGGGGCTGGAGGTGTAGCTTCGAGGTAGAATGCCCCTGAGTTCAATCCCCAGTACCTCAAAAAAAAAAAAAAAACTATACGAATAAGCTTGAAGTTTTCTCCCATTCTTTAATTTTGTCACTTCAGAATTCTATCCTGAATTTAAAGTTAATCATTCCTGAGCCTTTTTTTGTGGGGGGGGAGGATGGTACTGGGAATTGAACCTAAGGGCATTTTACCTCCAAGCTACACCCCCAGTAGTATTTTTAAATTTTTATTTTGAAGCAGGGTCTAGCTAGGTTGATGAGAGTCTCACTATTTGCTGAGGCAGTCCTTGAACCTCCAATCCTCCTGTCTCAGCCTCCAAATACTGGGATTATAGGTGTGCACCGCCACGCCTGGCTCTGGGCCTTTTTTTAATTTGTAAATTTGTGTATCCATATGTAGATGTTATTTTCATTACATGTGTTAAAGCCTTGTGTAAATAACACCATATATTGTTATAAAAGTTTTTCCCCATGTTGATATTTGTAACTCTAGTTTGCTTTTACTGATGCATAGTATGCCCCTGAATTAATATAACCATAACAAGTCCACTCTCAATAATGGATTTTTCCCACATATTTTTTGCTATTAGAAACAATGCTGGGGGGAGGAGGAGGATGGAAAAAGGGTGATTGGGTTTAATCTGTGCACACAGTATGTATGCATGGAAATACCACACTTAATCCCACTCTTACGTACAATGAATACGTGTTAATAAAAAAATAAACAATGCTGCAACAAATATTCCTGTACATATACTTTTATCCATGTGTGAAAGAGTGTCTCTAGGGCATATACATGGGAATAAAATTGTTGAGACATCGGAATCTCTTCAAGCTTTGCTAGACATTGCAAGTTCCTCTCCACAGTGATAATACCAACTGGCTGTCCCACCAGTAGAATGAAAATTCTTTTTGCTCCATATACTTCTGAATACTTTGTGTTGACAGATATTTTTAAATTTTTCAAATCTGATGGATAGAGTGAAATTTTCCTGTGATTTTAATTTGCATATCTCTGATTACTAGGAAGGCTGGGTGTCTTCTTTGGGGCCTGTTATATTTCTGGTTCTGTGAATTGCATATTTATATTCTTTGCTCATTTCCCTATTAGATGTTTGTCTTTTTCTTACTAATTTTTAGGAGCTCTTTATATATTCAGGATATTAGGCTTGCCAATTATGTGCAGTGAGGCATCTTTTTTCCAGTGTGTGTTGTTTTTCTAAAACCATTTATGGTATCTTTTGTTGTACAGGAGTTTAAGTCTCATATCATCAAATTTGTCAGCCTTCCTTTATGGTACCTTCTCCAGTAACACAGGATCGTAGTTACTACTGTGTGTGTGTGTGTGTGTGTGTGTGTGCGCGCGCGCCTGTGCGCGTGCAACAAGGGATTAAACCCAGGGGCATTCTACCTCTGAGTTACACCTCCAGCCCTACTCTATTTTTTATTTTGAAACAGGGTCTTGCTAAGTTGCTGAGGGCCTCCCTAAGTTGATGAGGCTGGCCTTGAACATGTCATCCTCCTGTCTCACCTTCCCAAGTACTGAGATCATAGGTGTGTGCCACCACGCCTGGATCTATACTCTTTTATGGCGGTGAGGGGGTGGGGGGAAGCCTGTATACTTTTCTTTTTTCATAAATGTCTTTACTATTCTTTGTGTGTGTGTGTGTGATACTAGGGATTGAACCCAAGGGGCATTCTACCCCTGAGCTACACCCCAACCCAGCCCCCCCTTTTCTGGTACTGGGGATTGAACCAAGGGGGAATTCTACAAGCTACACCCCCAGCCCTATTTTATTTTTATTTTGAAACAAGGTCTCGCTAGGTTAATGAGAGTCTCACTACTTGCTGAGGCTGTCCTCGGAACCTGTGATCCTCCTGTCTCAGCTTCCCAAGTATTGAGATTATAAACGTGTGTCACCATGCCCCCCCCCTTTTAACAGAGTCTCACTGAGTTACTGAGGCTGGCCTGGAACCTGAGATCCTCTTGTCTCAGACTCCCAAGTGCTGGGATTACAGGCGTGCGCCACCAAGGACCTGGCTTGACTAGCCTTGATCCTTTGCTCTTCCACGTGAATTTAGAATTGTCAGTAGAGTCCTCATGGAAATCATGATTGAGTTAAACAAAACCATGACAATTAATCTAATGTTATTTTCTGTATCTCTATCTGAGGCCTCTCTCCTTGGCTTATAGACGCCCACCTTCTCTCAGCGTCTCCCGTGGCTTTCCTTCTGGGCCTGTGCCTGCCTTGTTCTAATCTCTTCTTGCAAGATACCAGTCATATTGGACTATTGACTCTTTAAAGGCCCTCTTTCCAAATGCAGTTACATTCTGAAGTACTGGGAGTTAGGACTTCTACATATCAATTTTATCAGGACAGAATTCAACTATAACAATTACATGCAGTCATATAGAATAAGTTAACTTATTTGTTTTGACATATTTGTAAATTTTTTTTCAGTGTGTGTGATGCTGGGGATGGACACAGGTTCTCATATATGCTAAACAAGCACTCCACCGCTGAGCTACACCTCCAGCTCCTATATATTTGTAAATTTAGTTAATTAGATTTATGAAAAGAATTTAAGTAATTGAAAAGGCTTTCTTTTTTGTTGTTGTTAAATTAGACAATTGTGTGCTTGCAAGGAAAATGAAATATGTTACTAAGTGTAGATTAAAATGTTTAAAAGAGTTCAAATTTGGAATGGAACTAAATTTTTTAATAAGGTCCCTTAGAAGTGATTGCTAAAATTTTCTAGGCTTATAAATATAATTGAGTTTTCAGTTTTAGATTTGAACTTAAAAGCTTAAGGAAAAAAATCAGTTTCTAATTTATAATTTTAGTAAGTTGAACATTATCTATTAGAACCTAAATAAATCTTTGCATAGTACTTTCTATACTCCCCCACACAAAAAGCTTCACAATTGAACAAGGTCAGCTTCAAATAATATGAAAACCCTGTTGCAACTTTAATTATAATTGCATTGAATCTATATATTAATTTTGGGGAAATTATCATCTTAACTGTTGAATTTTCTCTTTGGCACATAGTATATATTTCCATTTATTTAAATCTATGTTTTTAAACCTTTAAAACTTGTTTAATTGTCTTTGTTTGGTTCTTTTCCATCTTCTGTTAGGTTTATTCCAGGTATCTGCTGTATATTTAAAGATATTCCATATGAATCTTTAGTTGTGACCTGGTAAGGAATATCACTATTTATTTATTTATGTATTGTGGTACTGGGGGTTGAACCCAGGAGTATTCTACCTCTGAGCTACACCCCCAGCCCTATTTTATTTTTATTTTGAAACAGGGTCTCGCTAGGTTGAGAGTCTCACTACTTGCTGAGGTTGCCCTCAAACCTGCAATCTTCCTGTCTCAGCCTCCCAAGTACTGGGATTACAGGCATGTGCCACCATTTCCAGCTGGAATATCACAATTTCTTACACTTATTGCCAATAAAGAATTTTGATTTGCAACCAGTGACCTCATTGGCAAGACATGCTGGAGACCTGTTAGCATTTTCTTTTTCTTTTTTTTTGCGGTACTGGGGATTGAATCCCGGAGCATTCTACCTCCGAGCTACACCCCCAGTCCTATTTTTATTCTTTATTTTGAAATAGGGTCTCACTAAGTTGTAGAGGGCCTCACTAAGTAGCTGAGGCTGGCCACGAACCTGTGATCCTCCTGTCTCAGCCTCCCAAGTACTGGGATTACAAGCGTGCGCCACCATGCCCGGCTCCTGTTAGCATTTTCTAAAATATCGCTCGCCAATTCTGCCTGTTAGGTTGCTTTCAGGTAGCTACCAAATGCTATCTTGCAATTTGGCATTTGAATAAAGAAAAATATGCAAGAAAAGGTTTTATTGGAAAAGGATATAGAATTTAAAATGTATAAGGAAAAATACATGTTTATAAACAGAAAATTATACTTTTTTGAATCTATTTTTAAACAACGCCTTTCTTGTCCTTCTTGGTCTTTTGTGTCAGACTTTAAAAAGTTTTAAAGCCGGGTGTGGTGGTGCACACTTGCAATCCCAGTACTTGGGAGGCTGAGACCGGAGGATCCAGGTTTGCGGCCAGCCTCAGCTACTTAGTGAGGCCCTCCTCAACTTAGTGAGACCCTGTTTCAAAATAAAGAATAAAAAAATAGGGCTGGGGGTGTAGCTCGGAGGTAGAATGCCCCTGGGTTCAATCCCCAGTACTGCAAAAAAAAAAAGTTTTAAGAAGTCATGTAATATTTTGAAAAAATATCCAAAACATAATTCAAAAAAAGAGGACTGTATCAAGGAATACTTATCCAATGTCTTCCCATTTTCCACCCATCCTCAATAAATAATCACATAATGTTCATTTCTTGTGTATCCTTCAGGAGATTACTTTTATGGATATATCAGCAAATACAAGTACATACAATTATATATATTACTCCTTTTTAAAATCCAGGTGGTAGGAGCCCAGCATGGTGGTGCACATCTGTAATCCCAGTACTTGGGAGGCTGAGACAGGAGGATTACAGGTTTGAGGCAAACCTCAGCAACTAAGCAAGGCCCTGCTTTAGGGGGAAAAAAAAGCCAGTATTTGGGAGGCTAAGGTAGGACCTTCTTTTCTCTCTCTCTCTCTCTCTCTCTCTCTCTCTCTCTTTCTTTTTCATTTTGTGGTACTGGGGATTGAACCCAGGGACCTTCTATCTCTAAGATACACCCCCAGCCCTTTTTATTTTTTGTTTTTGAAACAGGGTCTCACTAGGTTGCTGAGAGTCTGGCTATGCTGCTGAGGCTGTCCTTAAATTTGAGATCCTCCTGTCTCAGCCTCCCAAGTACTGGGATTACAGGCATGTGCCACCATGCCTGGCTTTATTCTGCTTTACCTCTCTTGATACATAATGGAAATCACCCCAAGTAAGTAGATTAAAATTTTTCCTTTTTTGGTCCTGTTTTTCAGCTGTATAATATCTTTTGCATAGGTGTATCACACTCTAACCACCCTTTTATTTTTTTTATTTTTTATTTTTTACAGTACCGGGGATTGAACGCAGGGGCGTTCTACCTCCGCGCTATACCCCCGGCCCTATTTTTTATACTTTATTTTGAAACCGGGTCTCACGAAGTTGCGGAGGGCCTCACCAATAAAGAGAGAGAGAGAGAGAGAGAGAGAGAGAGAGAGCGCTGAGGCTGGCCGCGAACCCGGATCCTCCGGTCTCCTCCTCCCAAAGTACTGGGATTACAAGCGTGCGCCACCACGCCCGGCCTCTAACCACCCTTTTATTGATTGACATTTATGTTGTTTCCAACACTGCAGTGAAAACCCATGCTTCAATGACTAATGTCGGACAGATGTACAAGTTTGTTTGTAGGGCCGACTCCTAGAAGTGGAATTAGAGTATTACTTAAAACAGCAAAACAACTGTTAGGAATACCCATTCTTGAGCTTCTAACCACGATGATTATCAATGATTTTCAAATGTCTTGTGCTTCTAGAATTTATATTTTATTATGATTTCATAAAACACGAACTTTAAATGGAAATGAACTGAAGTCACATTTAGCTGGTGAAAATTTATTTTAGATACTGTTTTTTAACTAAATATTTAAAGGACTTTCCATTCTTTACAAGTGTTGAAATCATGATTCCCACTAGGGGGCGCCAAAAGAGCATTTAAGGCCAACAAATTGAGCGGCAGCTGAGAACATTTTTATAATGAGGCTCCTTGAGTTTCTTTGTTGACCACTGTTAGAGTGTCTTGTGACTGAAACGCTGAAGACAAGACCTTGGTTTGCTGAGGTTCTTAAAGTCAAGTAAGACTTTGAGAAGGAGAAAAGCAGCAACGATTTCTTTGTCATCATACAAACTTTAGTTTGGAATTTTATATCTAGTTAGAGTAAATGGTGATGTGGAATTTAGGTGACAGGGAATGTAGAGAATTTTTTCTTGTACTGGGGATTGAACCCAGCAGCATTCTACCTATGAGCTACACTCTCAGCCCTTTTTATTTTTTATTTCTCGTTTGTTTTGTAATCCCAGTAATTGGGAGGCTGAGACAGGAGGATTGCGGGTTCGAGGACAGCCTCAACAAGTATGAGACTCTCATCAACCTAGCAAGACCTTGTTTCAAAATAAAAATAAAATAGGGCTGGGGGTGTATAGCTCATAGGTAGAATGCCCCTGGGTTCCATCCCCAGTACCACACACAAAAAAATTTTTCTAAATTTTTTGTTTTGAAATAGAGACTTGCTCAGTTGCTGAGACTGGCCTTGAATGTGTAATCCTCTGTCTCAGCCTCCCAAGTACTGGGATTACAGGCATGTGCCACCACGCCCAGCTGAATGTAGAGAATTTTTATAAGAAGTTTGCTAGCCATGATTTTATTTTTCTACAGTTGAAAATATCTTTAAGCCAGGTGTGGTGGTGCATACCTGCAATCTTAGTACTTGGGAGGCTGAAACAGGAGGATCATAGGTTCGAGGACAGCCTCAGCAAGTAGTGACACTTGCATCAACCTAGCAAGACCCTGTTTCAAAATAAAATAGGGCTCTGGATGTAGCTCGGAGGTAGAATGCCCCTGGGTTCAATCCCCAGTGCCACACACACACAGACACACTCTCTCTCTCTCTCTCTCTCACACACACACACACACACACACACACACACACACAAAATAATAAAAGAAAGAAAGAAAGAAAATATCTTTAGCTTCTACTTTTCTTTTCCCAGACATCGTGGGTTTCATGTATCCAAGCAGATCAAAAACTCAAATTTTGGAATGGTTTATTCCTAGTTGGGCATATACTATAAGGGTTAAATGGTCTGTACCATTTTTCTAACCCCTCCTGGGGCAGATATGAATGGGCACCTGTTCAATAATTCATTTGAGATTTAATAGGCCGGTCCCACTCTGTTCTTTAGTGATAACATTCAATCATAAGTTGGTACGATTTTTGAACAATTTCTCATGGGGGAAATTTTATAAAGAAACCTTGAAGCATTATGCAAATGTCCCATTCGTTGCAGTAATATATAATTTACTGTTATGTCAGGATTTTTATTAGAACAACAGTGTCTTAGCTCAGGCTGCTATAACAATATCACAGACTCGGTGGCTTAGTAACAACAGAAGCCAGGCATGGTGGCACATGCCTGTAAATCGCAGTACTTGGGAGGCTGATACAAGA
This sequence comes from Glis glis, assembly GCA_004027185.1. Classification (NCBI taxonomy): domain Eukaryota; kingdom Metazoa; phylum Chordata; class Mammalia; order Rodentia; family Gliridae; genus Glis; species Glis glis. The sequence goes on from PVJS01033885.1 coordinate 16,755, forward strand.
GGATCGAAGGTCAGCCTCAGCAACTTAGCGAGACCCTAAGCAACTTAGTGAGACCCTGTTTCAAAACAAAAAATAAAAAAGGGCCAGGGTGTAGCTCAGAGGTAGAATGCCCCTGAATTCAATCCCCAGTACCAAAAAATAACAACAGAACTTTCTTTCTCACAGTTCCGGAGGCTGGAAGCCCAAGCAGATGTTTCTGGTGAGGGCCTGCTTTCTGGTTCATAGAGAGCCGTCTTTTCACTGTATACTCACGTGGTGGAAGGGGCAAGGAATCTCTTTTAGGCGTGCGTGTGTGTGTGTGTGTGTGTGTGTGTGTTACTGGGAATTGAACCTAGGAGCATTCTACCTCTGAGCTACACCCCAGCCCTATTTTATTTTTATTTTGAAACAGGGTCTCTTTAGGTTGATGAGAGTCTCACTACTTGCTGAGGCTGTCCTCGAACCTGCAATCCTCCAGTCTCAGCCTCCCAAGCACTGGGATGACAGGCGTGCACCACCATGCGGCTTAGGCCTGTTTTGTAAGAGGACTAATATACTGCTGAGGGCTCAGCCCACCGGACCTCCTCGGCTCTCTAAGGCTCTGCTTCCTGCTCCCGTCACCTTGGGCTTAGGATTTCAGCATAGGAGTCTGGCTGGCGCGGACACTAACATTTAGGCCACAGCAAATTGTTGACTCACAATTCGTCATTTTCATATTTTCCCCAAGAGAAATCATCATTACCTGTACAGTAAGGAGAGGTTTTGGGTTAAAAAGGGGGGGATTGGGCCATTTGTAACTTCAGTAAAGAGAATAAACTGCGCTCTGACAGAGAATCATGGGGGAGATGGGAGGCATAGAGGGAGGGTGATTAAGGGACTGCCACTCCAGAAGGTGACGGGACATTTGCATGTGTCCTGCAGGTGAGAACAAGCCAGCTATGCCCCAAACTCTTGAAGAGCATCCCAGGCCTAGGACAAAGCCCTGGAGTGGGGAGAAGCTCGCTGTGTGGTAGGAGCGACCAGATCCTGGGGCCCCGTGGAGGAGCGTGGAGGCGGCAGCGGGGCCAGTGATGAGGGTCTCGTTTGAACTTAAGCCATGGCGGGAGGCAAAGGAAGAGTTTGAAGGCAGAGGAGTCCTGTGAAACCCGATATGCAGAAAGGGGGCTTTGGGAGAGAAGAAGAGCGATCTATGACCAGCCAAAGTCATAATCTGTATAAAGAAGCATGTATAAGAATGTTCCATCAACTGGGTGTGGTGGCACATGCCTGTAATCCCAGTACTTGGAAGGCTGAGACAGGAGGATCACACGTTCGAGGCCAGCCTTAGCAATTTATTGAGGCCCTGGGCAACTTAGCAAGACCCTGTTTCAAAATAAAAAAGGGCTGGGGGTGTAGCTCAGAAGTACAACACCTCTGGGTTCAATCCATAGCACTAAAAAATAAATAAATAAAAAATAACAGAAATTTATTTCTCAGCCAGGTGTGGTGGCACACGCTTGTAATCCCAGTACCTGGGAGGCTGAAACCGGAGGATCCGGGTTTGCGGCCAGCCTCAGCTACTTAGTGAGGCCCTCTGCAACTTAGTGAGGCCCTGTTTCAAGATAAAAAATAGGACTGGGAGTGTAGCTCAGGGGTAGAATGCCCCTGGGCTCAATCCCGCCCCCACCCAGTACCGCAAAGAAAAAAAAAAGAAATTTATTTCTCACAGTTCTGGAGGCTGGAAAGTCCAAGCAGATGTGGTTCGAGGCCAGCTTCCTCGACTTAGCGAGACCCTGTTTCAAAATAAAAATAAAAAGGGCTGGGAGTGTACCTAGGAGACAGAATGCATCTAGCAAGCACTTGGGTTCAATCCCCAATCCCCCCCCCCCAAAAAAAAGAATGTGCTATCATTCCTAAGGACCCTCGCCCGACCCTCTTCCAGACACACCAGGCAGCCATGTTTGTACCTCAGAGTCCTTTCTTGTTGCTGCTGCCTGGAGCTCTCTGCCCTCTAGGTCCACAGGCTGATGGACCTCGCTTCCTTTAGGGCTTTGCTCACAGTGTCACCTTCTCTAGCGAGGCCATTCCTGGCCAACCTGTCTAAAATGGCTCCCGTCCCGCCTCCGCCAGTGCTTCCCAGCCCACCCCCTTTATTTTCCCTGTGGCACTTGTTACTGATGTACACGTGTAACTACATGTTAACAAGACTTCCAGGCGTTTCATTTATCTTGTTTATTCACTGTCTCCCTGACCAGACTATTAAGGTCCACGAGGACAGGGTTTTTGTGTTCGGTTCACTGTTCTGTCCCCAGCACCAACTTCAGTGATTGACATACATACTAAATTAATGCTTGTTGGAGAAATGAATTAATGAATGTTCATGAGACTCTTGAGCAGCAGCAAAGGATTGAGAACAACTTGCGTGGCCAGTAAAGGAATAGTTACATTAATTACAATAGTTACAATAATACGTAGTTTCTAAGAGGCTCACACCTAGTACACATATAAGCATTTAAAAGGTATCCACTTTCTATTAAGTGGGAAAGGAAGAAAATATAAATTTATCATTCTACTTTTTAGACACACATACCCACTTAGCTAGCTATCTTACCCCCTCCCAGATCTGCCTAGGAAAAGGATTAGGGGCGCTGTTAACAAACTCCCTCTGGGGAATGAGATGGGGTAATTGAGGGTTTTGTGTGTGTGTGTGTGTGTGTGTGTGTGTGTGTATGTTGTTTCATTTTTAATCTTTTTCAATCAGCTTGCATTGCCTTTGAAATAAAAACAAAGAAAAATAAATCAAATAGAAGTATTATTTAAAACCCCAAAGCAATTTCACTCCATACGCACCAAAATGGATTAAAATGTAAAAGATCGAACTGGGCGTGGTGACACACGCTTCTAATCCCAGTACTTGGGAGGCTGAGACAGGAGGATCGCAGGTTCGCCGCCAGCCTCAGCTACTTAGTGAGGCCCTCTGCAACTTAGTGTGATCCTGTTTCAAAATAAAAAATAAAAATAGGCCTGGGGTATAGCTCAGAGTTAGAATGCCCCTGGGTTCAACCCCCATTTCCACAAAAAAATAAAATAAAATGTAAAAGATCGATGGAAGCACATGTTGGTAGAGATGTAGAGCAATTGGAACCCTTTTAAAATTTGGAAAAAAATTTTACAGTATCTGTCAAAGCTGAGATATATATGCTGCATAGAAAGGCATTCAAGTGGGCGTGGACTTCCATAAAGGACCCTGCACAAGCAAGAATATTCATACCAGAACATGAATGCCCAATGGAGCCAACCCAAAAGTCCATGAACAGTAGAAGGGTTAAATAGATGGTGCGGAATACTATATAGTAATGGCAATAAACGAACCACAGCTATGTGCAATACTGTGATTGAAGCTCATAGCTAATGTTTAGCGAAAGTAGTTGGACACATGAGAGCACATTCTATATTATTTGGTCCTGAGGATTGAACCCAGGGGCATTCTACCTTTGAACTATACCCCCAGCCCTTTTTATTTTTTATTTTGAAACAGGGTCTGTTAAGTTGCTGAGGGTCTCGCTAAGTTGCTGAGCCTAGCCTCGAACCTGTGATCCTCCTGTCTCAGCCTCCCAAGTACTGGGATTACAGGCGTGCACCACCACACCTGGCAAAGCACACATATGATTTCATGCATATAAAATTTTAAAAAACAATAAAAAATTCATATAAAGTGATAGAAGTCAGAGATCTCCCAGTCGCTTTTATGGGGCGGGCCTAGGCGATTAGGTCATAAGAAGGTCCCAGGGATACCAGCAGTGTCCTGCTTCTCAGTCTGGCTTTGGTTACACTGGTGTACTCATTGTGTGAAAATTCATCAAACTGTACACTTACAAATAGTGCCCTTTTCTGTGCATATATCATACTAATTTAAAATTCAGGTAAAAGAACAAACAAATGGAATTCTCTTTTCCACACAAAACTTCCAGTATTTTCTTACAGTCTTATTTTGAGAAAAGCCTGTTAAAATTCTTGTTATCCTTCAAGGCCCAACATCAAGGCTCAGCTTCCCACTGAAGATTTGCTCGATTTCTCTCCTCTCTAACTTACCTTGTCCTGAACGTTTTCTGGGTACTGTGTGGCATATCTTCTTCAATGTAAATTCCTTTGCAATTTGCATGTTCTCCATTAGATTAGATTCCCATAGTAGACACTCAATAAATACTTGTGAATCAGAATGTTACTCCACCAGTAGATGAGGCAGGGGGACAACCCAAACCTCAGGGCACCCCCAGGAGGTGTGATCAGTCACCTCAGTCTCAATCAGCCTGTATTCTAACAGATGTGGAGCTTCAGGGAACAATTTTGTCTGTGTGGAGTTAACATCAGAAAAAAGATCCATGACAAAGGTTTACAAAATTCTGAATGTCGAGCTGCGCCGGTGACTTCTCTAGGTTGCATAGAACAGGCTTTCCTGGCAAAGTCAGTTCAGCTGAGGTCTGCGAACAGGAGTCAGCGCAGATGGGAATATGGAATGTGAGACCCAGAGGCGACACGGATGGGACTGACCTCCTGTGCAAATATTGACCACTTCAGGTATGCAGTTAAACCTGTCATTCGCTGTCATCTACCTAGGGTAGAAGTCCCAGCTGAGCCCGTAGGCAGGGACCCAAGCTGATACCTGTCCTTTGATTTGAATGTGAGCAAGTGTAAGACTGTCCTGGTTTTCAGCGAAGGTTGAATGCCACTCAGTTAAATCAACGCAGGCAAGTTCTTTCATCTTTACTTTTTAGAGCAGGCATGTGGATATAGAAGAGAAGTGACGACAGGTACATCCTTATTAAAGCGAGCATTCTTTCATGTTGAGCAAGCTACACTTTCTTTCATAAAACAGCCATGTTTCAAAATCCCCATGTGTATTTTTGTGTGTGTGTGTGTGGTACTAGGGATTGCACCCAGGACCATTCTACCTCTGAGCTACATCCCCAGCCCTATTTATTTATTTATTTTATTTGGAACCAGGATCTTGCTATGTCAATATGAGCCTCACTAAGTAGCTGAGGCTGGCTACAAACCTGCGATCCTCCTGTCTCGGCCTCCCAAGTACTGGGATCACAGGCATGCACCACCACGCCCAGCAAATCTTCCCTACTTCTGAGTAGATAACTGCCTCTACGTTGTATGTGTGTGTGTGGGGGGG
>PVJS01033886.1:0-21896 GCA_004027185.1 Glis glis
AAGAGCCTTTTTAGATAATTCCCTCCCCATATTGAGGTTTAATACCACAGACGTACCATATATCTCTGAGTCTGTGTGGTGGATGTGTATACCTTGTTCATACATAGAGTAACATGTTGTTGTTCTTCAAGAATAAGACCTGTTTTCTCTCCAATTAACAGTGCTTAAGTGGGGGCATGGTGGCACATGCTGTAATTCAGTACTTGGGAGGCTGAGACAGGAGAATCACAGGTTCCAGGCCAGCCTTAGCAACTTAGCAAGATGCTGTTTCAAAAAAAAAAAAAAATAGGGTTGGGGTATGGCTCAGAAGTAGAATGCCCCTGGATTCAGCCCCCAGTACCCCCCCACACACACACACACCACACACACAAAGAAAAACAAAAAAAATCTGCTCCTAAATAATAGGGTCATTCTCTCTGTGTGGAAAATTTGGGTTTCTAAGCCTATAAAACAGTCTGAGAGGCCTTCTGCCAGTCCTACAGAAATATCTTTTAACTTGAAACTAGCATTGTTATGTGTTCATTCCTTCATTCAGTAAACATTTGTTGAGTCTTAGAACTACCTCTGCCGCTGGTGCAGACTGAGAAGTGGCAAAATGAAAGGGAGGGGTTATAAGCAGTGCAGGTAAGAGATGATGAAGGCTCAAACTAACACTGTTGGAATGGGCATGAGGAAAAAGAAACGCATTAAGTGACTCAGGAGGCCGAGGCAGAACGATTGAAAGTTCAAGGCCCTCCTGGGCACCCTCATGAGGCCCTGTCTCAAAATAAAAAATAAGAGCTGGGTGTGGTGGTGCACACTTGTAATCCCAGCACTTGGGAGACTAATACAGGAGGATCGCAGGTTCAAGGACAGCCTCAGCAAGTAGTGAAACTCTCATCAACCTAGCGAGACCCTGTTTCAAAATAAAAATAAAATAGGGCTGGTGGTGTAGCTAGAGGTAGAATGCCCCTGGACTCAATCCCCAGTATTTTTTAAATAAATAAATAAAATTAGCTGGGCGTGGTGGCGCATGCTTGTAATTCCAGTACTTGGGAGGCAGAGACTGGATGATCCGGGTTCGTGGCCAGCTTCAGCTACTTAGGCCCTCCGCAACTTAGTGAGACCTGGTTTCAAAATAAAGGATAAAAAATAGGGCCGGGGGTGTAGCTCGGAGGTAGAACGCCCCTGGGTTCAATCCCCGGTACCGCAAAAATAAATAAATAAATAAATACATAAATAAAATTACAATAAAAAGGTGGGGGTGTAGCTCAGTGGTAGACTGCCCCCTTGATTCAATCCCCAGTATCCCCCCAAAAAGTAATTAATTAGGGAGAGAAAAGTAAGGTGGTTGAATTAGGATGATTCTCAAATGTCCAGCTTGGTTTACTGGGTCGATAATGATGCTACTCACTCAGAGCAGGAACACGGCAAAGATCATGAAGAGGAAAGAGCAGATGTTGTTGTGGGTATGTTGAGTTTAAGGTTCCTGTAGGATACTCAGGTGATGTTCACAGACTAGAGAGGGAGAAGTAGATTTGAGAGAGAGATAAGAAGCAGTAAAGGTGAGAGGTGGGACACAGTCAGCGGAGTATTATTATTATTATTATTATTATTTTGGTGCTAAGGATTAAACAGCATTATTAAGACCCTTTAGGCTTAAGTAACTAAAAATATCATATATCATAGTGGGGGTGGTGCTGTAGCTCAGTGGTAGAATGCAGGCTTAGCATGTGCAAGGCCCTGGGTTCGACTGCCTATACCCCCTCCCCCAAATTATGATGCCTTCTATGTAATTTAAAATAAAAATTTGCCCGGCGTGATGGCGCACACTTGTAATCCCAGTACTTTGGGAGGCGGAGACCGGAGGATCCGGGTTCGCTCTCTCCCTGTCTCTCTCTCTCTCTCTCTACTTAGTAAGGCCCTCCGCAACTTCGTGAGACCTGGTTTCAAAATAAAGTATAAAAAAAATAGGGCCGGGGGTGTAGCGTGGAGGTAGAACGCCCCTGGGTTCAATCCCCGGTACCACAAAAAAAATAAAATAAAAAAATAAAAAAATAAAAATTTTATAAGCTATAAAATATGGATAAGGGAGCTGGGCATGGTGGTGCATGCTTGTAATCCCAGTACTTGGAAAGCTGAGACAGGAGGATCGCAGGTTCAAAGCCAGCCTCAGCAACTTAGTGAGGCTCTGTTTCAAATAAAAAAAAACTGGATTAATTAAATAGAAAGTACTTATTGGAAAAGAGACCTATTTTATTAGCATATGAATAGTTATTCTAGTGGAACAGAATGGAAAATTCAGACACAAACCATATAGGAACATAATATATGATAAATGTGAGTTAATCAGTAAATGATGTGGACAATTGAATAACCATCTGGGGAAAAATAAATGTCACTGTATACAGATGAACTCTAAATGGGTTAAATATTTAACTAAAAATATAAAAACTAGTGCATGCCTATAATTCCAGCTGCCTCTACCGTCTTGGGAGACTGAGGCCAGAAGATCACAAATTCAAGGCCAGCCTATGCAACTCAGTGAGACATTGTCTCAAAAAATAAAAAGAGCTGGGAATGTAGCTCCATGGTAAAACATCTCTGGGTTCAACCACTAGTTCTACCAAGAAAAAATGTACATATATATATATATATATATATATACACACACACACACACACACACACACACACACAGATAGATGATATAGATATAGAACACTTTTGAGTTCAATCTTCAGTACTCCCCCCAGAAAAAGCTATAATAAGAAAACCTGATGGGGTTTGGGAGGGAGGTCACATTGAGGAGGTGACTGTTGAGCCAGTACGTGAAAGGAGTGGTAAAGCAGACTCAGTGGCACACGCCTGTAATCCCAGTACTTTGGAGGCTGAGACAGGAGGATCGCAGGTTTGAGGCCAGTGTGTGGTCACTTAGTGAGATCTTGTTTCAAAATAAAAAATAAAATAGGGCTGGGGGTGTAGCTCAGAGGTAGAGCACCCCTGGGTTCAATCTCCAATACCAAAAAAAAAGAAAAAAAAGTAAAGAAAAAAAAGATGAGTAGTACATTAAACAGGCAAGTAGTGGTTAAGGAAAGGGAAGGTGGGATGAGAGAGTAGGAACAGTGTTCTAGGCAGACAAAACAGCATACGCCTTGAGGCAAAACAGGACACTAGTCTACCACAGCTGGGACAGGCCACAGTAATGGGAAGAGAGGGAGGAGAGCCTGGAGAGGAAGGTAGATCAGATAAATCTAGGACTTCCAGGAAATATAAATTCCTCATTCAAATAAAAGATTCCACTGCTGAGCACTCTCCAACCTAGCCTAGACCAACCTCTGAAAGCCCTAGGGTCAGCCTGTGGAGCACTTCAAGAATTAAAATTACACCGGGCGTGGTGGTGCACACTTGTAATCCCAGTACTTGGGAGGCGGAGACAGGAGGATCCGGGTTCACGGCCAGCCTCAGCTACTTAGTGAGGCCCTCCACAACTTCTTGAGACCTGGTTTCAAAATAAAGGATAAGAAAATAGGTCCGAGGGTGTAGCTCGGAGGTAGAATGCCCCTGGGTTCAATCCCCGGTACCGCAAAAAAAAAAAAAAAAAAAGAATTAAAATTACAATTACGATTTATTTAGTTTAAATGTTTTAAAGTTTAATTTTTTTATTATTACTTGTCTTGCAGTGATAGAGATTGAACCCAAGGTCCTGCTCATGCTAAGCAAGTGCTCTAATACTGAGCTACCTTCCAGCCCATGTTAATAGACTCCTAAGGACTCTGACTTCATCCTGGTAGCAGTGGGAAGTCACTGAATGGTTTTAGCAGATGAGCAACAAGATCAAATTTGCATTTTGAGCCAGGTGTGGTGGCGCACGCTTGTAATCCCAGTACTTGGGAGGCTGAGACAGGAGGCTTGCAGGTTCGAGGACAGCCTCAGCAAATAGTGAGACTTTTATCAACCAAGCCAGATCCTGTTTCAAAATAAAAATAAAATAGGGCTGGGATGTAGTTCAGAGGTAGAATGCCCCGGGTTCAATCCATAGTGCCACATACACACAAAAAAATTGCATTTTGAAGAGTTCATTCTGGCTGTGGTGTGGAGAACTGTGTGCAGATGAGAGGCAGGCGGGAGGATGTAGGGGACAGATGCAGAGGCTATTGAAGTTCAGGCCAAAGATGTGTTCCCTCACGTTACTGCAGCAGAAGGCAAATCCTTTTATTCTTAATAAGTGTGCTTCAAATGTTAGTTATTATCTACAGTTAGAGGTAAAAGGCTTAAAATTAATCCACCAGGAAGAATGAGTACATCGGAATGAAAAGATTTCCCTGAAGCGTAGATGGGGAAATCAGATTCTTTCCTTTCTAGATAAGAGCTACGGGAGCAAAAACTGATACCGCCGGCCAGGAGAGGAGGCAGCCAGACCACTGCCTGACTGACGTTGCTCTGGCGCATGATGTCTTGCTGAAGTTTAACTTCACTGTGCTTAGACAAAAAAGTTGGGCAAGTGTTCTTCCTTTTGTGTGTGTGGTACTAGGAATTGAACTCAGGGGCATTCTACCTTTAGCTACACCCCCAGCCCTATTTATTTATTTATTTGTTTGTTTGTTTGTTTGTTTATATAGAAACAGGGTCTTGCTAAGCTGCTGAGGGCCTTGCTAAATTGCTGAGGCTGGCCTCAAACCTGCGATCCTCCAGTCTCTGCCTCCCAAGTACTGGGATCACAAGTGTGCACCACTGTGCCCAGCAGGCAAGTGTACTTTATGGCTTACCTTGGTGAGGTTTGTGCTTTTTATTGTTGTTGTCTTGAGACAGGATCTAGCTATGTTGCCTAACTGGTCTCAAACTCCTGGGCTCAAGTGATCCTCCCTCCTCAGTCTCCTGAGAAACTGGGACTAAAGTCACCTGTCACCACACCTTGCTGCTCTGTGCATGTGTGTATGTGTTACTGGGGATTGAACCCGGGGCATTCTATCTCTGAGCTATACTTCCAGCCTTGTTTTATTTTTTATTTTGAAACAGGGTCTTCCTAAATGGCCACGGCAGGCCTTCAACCTGTGAACCTCCTGTCTCAGCCTCCCAAGTACTGGAATATAGGTGTGTACCACCACACCAGCTTGCATAGTGCTTTTTGAAGGGAAATAGTCCCAAGGGTGTAATAGTGCTGCATTTTGTAATTCTTTTCAACACTATGAAGTCTTCATAGATTTCTAGGAAAGTAATATCTAGGGTAAATCATTCTGAAATTGAACCTGTGCATTAGCTGGTTTAATTTCAGAATAAGACCATGACAGATACCAGTAGTTTTTTTTTACAACTGCTTTTTTCTTTTGCTACCATAAAAAATTGAATAGGAGCTGGGTGCGGTGGCACAAACCTGTAATCCCAGTACTTCAAAGGCTGAGCTAGGAGGATTGCAGGTTCAAGGACAGCCTCGGCAACATAGCCAGCAACATAGCAAGACCCTGTTTCAAAATAAAAAGGTCTGGGGATATAGCTCAAAGTTAATACTGGGTTTAATCCCTAGTACCACACACACACACACACACACACACACACACGCACACATACACACACAACCAACTGAATAGGGCTGGGTGTGGTAACACACACCTGTAATCCCAGTATTTGGGAAAATGAGACAGGAGGATTACAAGTATGAGACCAGTCTTACCAAATTAGCAAGACCCTCAGCAACTTGGCAATACCCTGTTTCAAAATTTTAAAAAAAATTAGAAAGACTGGGGGTATAGCTTAGAAGTAGAATATCCCTGGGTTCAATCCCCAGTACCAAAAAAAAAAATTGAATAGATTTGGAATATGCTGATAACTACCTTACTTTGTTTTATATATATATATATATCAACAAAAATAGAGTCCTTCAAGGTGGGAGACCTTTACTCATATGTCAAAGCTAAAAAAGTTGATCTCATAGAAGTAGGTAATAGGACAGAGATCACTGGCTTGGAATGGTAGAGAAAATGGGGATAAGACAAAGATGGATATTGGGTATCACAATACTGTTAGATAGGAAGACTAAGTTCTAGAGTTCTATAGCAGAGTAGGATGACTATAGTTAACAATTCACTGTATATTTCAAAGTACCTAGAAGAGAGAATTTTGAATGTTCCTAGCACAAAGAAATGATCAATGTTTAAGGTGATAGAAATGCTAATTACCCTGATTTGATCATTATACATTGTATACATGCATTGAAGTATCACACCTCCAGAAATATATACAATTATTATATGTCATTTAAAATTACAAGTAAAAACAAGTTGGGAGACCTTGATGTTTTACTAAGAGATATGTTTTATTTACTGTTGGGTGTTGTTTTTGTTTTGCAGTACTGGGGATTGAACCCCCAGGGGCATTCTACCTTTGAGCTACCCCCCCCAGCCCTATTTTATTTTTTATTTTGAGACAGGGTCTTACTTGATCACAGAGGGCCTCACTAAGTTGCTGAGGCTGGTCTTGAACCTTCTTCAATCCTCCTGTCTCAGCCCACCGAGTACTGGGATTACAGGTGTGCACCACCATGCCTGATTTATCAATAACTTTTAAAATTCAACCATGGAAGGCAAAATGAAAACAAACTCTTGGAGCCAAAGGGACTCCCAGAACCTCGGAGCCTGAAAGTTGTTTATTTATTTGTAAATCTACATGTTGAGGAATATTGTGTTAGAAATACACTTTGGATTTTAACATGTTTCACAGACAAAGGATTAGTATCCAGGAGTATATCCAGGATTGCAAGACTTCTGCACCTCAAAAAAAAAGACTAACAACACAGTAGAAAAATGGAGAGATTATCAGCAAGCAAGAAAAAGCCTAACAGCAAATAAATATATGCACAAATACGCCAATTCTCTATAAGGAAAAAATATACATAAAGAACAATGACATAGTATTTCATGGACATCAGATTAGGATTTTTTTGGCACTGGGGATTGAGCCCAGAGACATTCTACCTGTGAGCTATACCCCCAATCCTTTTTATTTTTTATTTGGAAACATGATCTTCCTAAGTTGCTGAGGCTGGCCTCGAACCTGCGATCCTCCTATTTCAGCCTCCCATGTACTAGGATTACAGGCATGTGCCACCACACCCTACTGCGAAAAATGTTAAGGTCTCAGATTTCCAAGTTAGGAAGGATGTGAAATGATGGTCAGTCTCTTTACTGCTGGTGGACTGTATATGGTATTACCACTTTAGAGAGCCATTTGCAATCAGTGAAGTTGAATACATATACATATATATGTCCTCCAACACATGAGCTCCTCTCCTTGGCTTATGTCCTAGACACAAACGTATTCAGAAATATTCATCATAGAAGAAATAAACTACTCTCTGATTTTATCATATGTAGAGTATACGAGTCATTAAATTCAGTGTCTCTTCCATAGAATATTAGATTCTTCTAGAGAACAATAAAGACTTTACCCTAGAGCCTACACTACTTATTCTTCTTTTCCAGGACATTAGGGAGTATTAGTAACTTGAAAAGTTTCTAGGTATCATCTTATTCTGCAGAAACTGTGACATCAAACTTCTAAACATATCATTCTCCATTCTATTAAAATTTTACTAAATGGACTTAAGATAGGCAGAATTGCTGGATGCAGTGGCACAAATCTGTAATCCCAGTACTTGGAAGGCTGAGACAGAAGGATTGCAGGTTCAAGAGCATCCTCAGCAATTTAGCAAGATCCTCAGCAATTTAGGAGAGACCCTGTTTCAAAATAAAGTAGAAGCCAGACATGGTGGCACACATCTGTAATCCCAGTACTCAGGAAACTGAGACTGGAGGATTGAAGGTTAGCCTCAGCAATTTAGAGAGACCCTCAGCAATTTACCAAGACCCTGTTTCAAAAACAAACAAATAAAAAATAAGAAATAAGCTGGACATGGTGCCACACACCTGTAATGCCAGTACTTGGGAGGCTGAGACAGGAGGCTCTCAAGTTCAAGGCAAGCCTTAGCAGTTTAGCACAGCCCTCAGCAACTTAGCGAGACCCTGTTTCAAAATAAAAAATAAAATAGGTCTAGGGGTGTAGCTCAGAGGTAGAATGCCCCAGCTGGGTGTGGTGGTGCATGCTTGTAATCCCAGTATTTGGGAGGCTGAGATAGGAGGATTGCAGGTTCATGGCCAGCTTCAGCTATTTAGTGAGGCCCTCTGCAACTTAGTGAGACCCTGTTTCACAATAAAGAATAAAAACAGGGCCGGTGGTGTAACTCAGAGGTAGAATGCCCCTGGGTTCAATCCCCAGTACTGCAATAAATAAATAAATAAAATTAAAATAGGGCTGTGGTGTAGCTTAGAGGTAGAATGCCCCTGGGTTCAATTCCTAGTACCAAAAAATAAATATATTAAAATAAATTCAAAATAGAAAACAGAAGCCAGGCATGGTGGCGCACGCTTGTAATCCCAGTACTTGGGAGGCTGAGACAAGAGGATTGCAGGTTCGAGGACAGCCTCAGCAAGTAGTGAGACTCTCATCAACCTAGCCAGACCCTGTTTCAAAATAAAAATAAAATAGGGCTGGGGGTGTAGCTCAGAGGTAGATTGCCCCTGGGTTTAATCCCCAGTACCACAAAAAAGGGGGGCACTGGGGTATATCGCAGAAGTAGAATGTCCCTAGATTCAGCCCCCAGTACCCAAAAAATATGTGTAGGAAAAAATTTGGCTGTTATGAGTGTTTTTTCCCATTGAGAGAGTAATACAGGCTTCCCATCCATTGTGATTTGTCTATGTTCCATTTATGCCCACTGCTTTTTTTCAGTGGATGCAGTTAACAACTTTAGCCACTGGGTGGCGTAAATTCATATGCGTCCAGTGGAAGTTCCTAAATTACAGCCTCAGGTGCACCTGTTGCTAAGCTGCACCAAATGAAGGAAGGTTAGGTAGAAGAAAAACATTTGCGTGTGTGTGTGTGGTTCTGGAGATTGAACCCAGGGACATTCTACCTCTGAACTACACCCCAGCACTATTTTTATTTTATTTTATTTGTATTTTTGATACTGGGGATTGAACCCAGGGGCTTTCTACCTCCGAGCTATATCCCCAGCCCAATTTTATTTTTATTTATTTCTTTTTTGGAGTACTGGGGATTGAATCCAGGGGCATTCTACCTCTGAGCTACATCCCCAGCCCTATTTTTTAATCTTTATTTTGAAACAGGGTCTCACTAAGTTGCAGAGGGCCTCACTAAGTAGCTGAGGCTGGCCGTGAACCCAGATCCTCCTGTCTCAGCCTCCCAAGTACTGGGATTACAAGCATGCACCACCATGCCCATCTTTATTTTTATTTTGAAACAGAGTCTCGCTAGGTTGATGACAGTCTCACTACTTGCTGAAGCTGGTTTAGAACCTGAGATCCTCCTGTCTCAGCCTCCCAAGTACTGTGGTTACAGGCATGCGCCACCATGCTGGTCTATTTTTTTTTTTAACAGGGCCTTACTAAGTTGCCAGTGCTGGCAGGAACCTGCTACCCTCCTGTCTCAGCTTCCCAAGTACTTGGATTACAGGGATGTACCACCACGACCAGCTAAGAAAAACGTTATGGACCTGAAATGTCAATGTGGACATGGATACAAAATCTGTAAAAATTTAAACTAAGGGAAATTTTTAGCATTGGGTGATTGGCAAGTCAGGTTATTGAATAAAGGAAAGAAAATGATAGAAAAAAAAAGAAAAGTGTTGAAATAATGAGGGGTAGAGAAAGAAGAAGAGATAAAGAAATCCAAGATCCAGACACAGTGGCGCACACCTGTAATCCCAATACATGGGAGGCTGAGACAGGAGGATTGCAAGCTCAAGACCAGCCTCAGCAACTTAGTGAGGCCCTCCACAACTTAGTGAGGCCCTCACCAACCTAGTGAGATCCTGTTTCAAAATTAAAAACAAAAAAAGGGCTGGGTTTGGTGGGGCATGCCTGTAAGCCCAGTACACGGAGGCTGAGACAGGAGGATCACAGGTTCCAGACCAGACACAGCAATTTAGTGAGACTCTTGGCAACCTAATGAGACCTTATTTGCAAAACGAAAAATAAAATGGGATGGGAGTGCAGCCCTGGGTTCCATCTCCAAAACCACCACCAAATAAATAAATAAATAAATAAAGCAAAAAAGGACTGGAAGTGTAGCTCAGAAATAGAACACCCCTGAGTTCAATTCTCAGTATCAAAAAAAAGGAAGAAAGAAAGAGAAAATAAAAGAAAGAAATCCAAGAGACAATAATATAAATCTAGAGAGACAAATTCAAGTGTTACCAACAATTATGGTATGGGTCCTCATTGGTTTACATCTCCCTAGTAGCCCATAGCGGCTTTTATGTGAAAGTAAAGGTGACCTCATTCTCTTCTAGAAAACCAGTTCTGCTGCCCCTTAGCGACATATATGGTGGTGACATTATCAACACAATCCCAGTGTCGACTTTGAGCATGGTGTGCTTTGTTGATACAAAGCAATATAGAGATATACAAGTTAATACACTATAGGCCTCAGGCAGAATCAGAAAGTGTCCATAAAAAGATAAATTGCTACTCAAAGCAGCATGCGGGCTACTGTATGGGTTTAGGGAATGGAATCCTTCTGAGGGTAGGAGTAGAAGATTCCAGTGTGAGGGCATCATGGGACTCTCATCCTTCCCCAGGGCTAAATGGAGAATTGAATACAGGACTTCCGGCCCTTAATCATAAATACATATAGCAACTCTTCCTTGGAAAATGGCTGAACATACACCTAGGAAAAATGGTTACAATCTATGGGACAGTGTTTAAAAAGGGCCCAAAGTAAGAAGGGGTAGGTGGGAGTGGAGATTAATTAGGGCTGATGCCTAATTAAAAAAAAAAAAAAGAATGTGATGTTAAGCCAGGCGTGGTGGTGCACCCTTATTTTTTATTTTTTTATTTTTGCGGTACCAGGGATTGAACCCAGGGGCGTTCTACCTCCGAGCTACACCCCCGGCCCTATTTTTTATCCTTTATTTTGAAACCAGGTCTCATGAAGTTGCAGAGGGCCTCACTAAGTAGCTGAGGCTAGCTGCGAACCCGGATCCTCCCGTCTCCGCCTCCCAAGTACTGGGATTACAAGCATGCGCCACCATGCCCAGCACGGTGCACCCTTATAATCCCCAGTACTTGGGAGGCTGAGACAGGAGGATCACAGGTTCAAAGCCAGCCTTGGCAATATAGCGAGGCTAGCAAGGCTCTCAGCAACCTAGTGAGACCCTGTTTCCAAATAAGAAATAAAATCAGAGCTGGGCATGACGGCACACGCTTGTAATTCCATTACTTGAGAGGCTGAAACAGGAGGATCACAGGTTCGAGGACAGTCTCAGCAAGTAGTGAGACTCTCATCAACCTAGCGAGACCCTTTTACCAAATAAGAAATAAAATCGGGCTGGGGTGTAGTTCAAAGGTAGAATGCCTCTGGGTTCAATCCCCAGTACCCCCCACACACACACACAGAATATGATATTGTTGTGGTACTTTGGAGGCTGAGGCAGGAGGATCTCAGGTTTGAGGCTAGCGCTAGCCTCAGCAACTTAGTGAGACCTTGTTTCTCTCTTTCTTTCTTTCTTTCTTTCTTTCTTTCTTTCTTTCTTCCCTTCCCTCCTTTCTTTCTTTCTTTCTTTCTTTCTTTCTTTCTTTCTTTCTTTCGTGTGTGATACTGGGAATGAAACCCTGGGGCATTCTATCTCTGAGCTATACCCCCAACCCTCTTTTTGTTTGTTTGTTTGTTTAGAAACAGGGTCTTGAGTTGCTGAAGGCCTCACTAAATTGCAAAGGCTGGCCACAAACCTGTGATCCTCCTGTCTCAGCCTTCCAAGTACTGGGATTACGGACATGCACCACCACATCTAGCAGAGACCCTGTTTCAAAATAAAAAAAATAAAATAGGGCTGAGGTCTAGCTCAGAGGTAGAACACCCTGGGTTCAATCCCCAGTACCCCCCCAAAATGTCTCCACTGGTAAGGGAGTACAGGATTCCAAGTTATTAACTGACTAGGGAGTTAGAAAATCCTCAGAGGGGTCTGCGTTGCCAGGGGGAGCGGCGGTCCCCAAAGCAAAATACACAATTTTTTTTTTTTTGCGGTACCGGGGATTGAACCCAGAGGCGTTCTACCTCCGAACTAAACCCCCGGCCCTATTTTTTATACTTTATTTTGAAACCGGGTCTCACAAAGTTGCTGAGGGCCTCACTAAGTAGAGAGAGAGAGAGAGATAGAGAGAGCTGAGGCTGGCCACGAACCTGGATCCTCCGGTCTCCGCCTCCCAAAGTACTGAGATTACAAGTGTGCGCCACCACGCCCGGCGCCAAAATACACAATTTTGACTCTGTCGGTGAGTTTCTGTAAAGAAAGTCAGTACAAATGTTCCTCAGATTATGCTCCTGTGGAAGAGTGGATGGGCGTAGACTGCCACATTCATCTGGGAAATTTCATGTCTCTGGATAAGGGGACATTCTGTGGTGGGTGTAGCTGGGAAGGATGGGGATGACTGTAGGCATTAATCCTAGACCCAGAGCTTCTAAGAATATAATGCTTTTAATCATCCTCCCTAGTGGTCCTGGGAAAGAGCAGCCACTTTCCTCTCTATTTTATGGTCAAGCCAAGTAACAGATGGCAGGACAAACTTGAGGCAGTGTTGTGAGCCAGTGGCTGGACGCTGTCTGCTGTATGTTCAAAGTGTGCTCTGTGGAACTTCAGAGGTCCTCCCTCCCTCCTTCCCTCCCTCCCCCTTCCCTCCCCCTTCCCTCTCCCTCCCTCCCCCCTCCCTCACTCCCTCCCTTCCTCCCTCCCTCCTTTCCTTCCTTCCTTCTTTCCTTTTCATTTTTGTGGTATCCGGGGCATTCTACCTTTGAGATTGACTCCCAGCTCTATTTTATTTTATTCTTTTAAATTTTGAAACAGCGTCTCACTACTTGCAGAGGTCCTCGATAAATTGTTGCTGGCTGCGAACCTGCAATCCTCCTGTCTCAGCCTCCTGAGTCTGGGATTACAAGCGTGCGCCACCATGCCCGGCTTCCTTTCCCTCCCTCCCTCCCTTCGTTCCTTCGTTCCTTCCTGCCTTTCTTCCATACTGAGGATTGAACCCAGGGACATTCTACCTCCAGCCCGATTTTATTTTTCATTTGGTAACAAGATCTTGCTGTATTGCTGAGGCTGTCCTCGAACCTGCGATCCTTCTGTCTCAGCCTCCCAAGTACTGTGATTACAGGTGTGTGCCACCACGCTGAGTCTTCAGAGGTTCTTTAGGGCTTCCTTGAAACCTGCCACTGCCCTTGCTTTGTTCTGTCTCTTCCAGGCTCAGCGTGTTCCTCTGCTAGAACAGTGTTGAAATCACTTTTTTGGACAGTACTTGAAGTGAAAGAAGGATACAATTTGTATATGGCTTTGACCAGCAAACTAAGAAAACAGAATTACTTAGAAGCAGGCACATTCACCACAATAAAATGGCTTAGAATCTTATGAAAGGAAGCAGGATAACACCCTGCCATTCCTTTTTCTCCTAAACACTGCTTCAGGGTCAGCTCTTTCCACTTTCTCATCAAACTCTTACTGCTCATAGCTGTGCCCCAGTGTGGTTGGCACAGTCATTTTGCTCTGGAATACTTGTCTAAACTGTATGCAGCTCACCATTGAAATAGGCACAATAACCAGACCTGCTTTAGGAATTCTGGATTGTCAGGAGACTTTACTTGAGTCTGCAGTCCCTAAACCCCCTGGCGATGGCCGATGAGGAGGACTTTGGAATGTGTAGGTTCAAGTTCCCTTCACCAGCATGTCAATAGCTGCATGGAGTGGCAGAGGCTAAATCATAAAACCCTAAGAACACCAGCTTGGAACAGCAGGTACTTCCCTGTAAGCGAGGGGCAATTTAACTCTGAGCTACACCCTGAGCCCTCTTTTATTTTTTATTTATTTTAGGGGTGCTGGGGACTGAACCCAGGGCATTCTACTGAGCTACACCCCAGCCCTATTTTATTTTCTATTTGGAAACAGGGTCTCACTAATTCATCTGTGAGAACAACAGAGGATTTGGGACAGGTGCCACACTACCAGCTACCTTGCCCATTTCTGTGGAGATTATGTTTAAGTCTTTCGTCAAAGAGAGCAATAAGGTCCATTCATACGGCTTGGAGGGAAGGCCTTTTGTTTTCATTTAATGCAATGGAAAGATATTCATTTTCACGGACATACAAAGTGAATCGCAGAAGCTTGCGGCTACGTCAGTAGCAGTGGCGCAAGGGTAACTGCTCACCCTGGGCTCTGCCGTCACGGGCACTGTTTGATTACGATGTCCCCAGTGAAGATAAAGTGTGACATTGGCAAGAATCTGCCCATATGGATTATGAATAGGTGTGAGACAGTGTGGAAGAACACGGTGTGTTTCAGCGTGTGAGGCAGAGCAGAGCTTCTCAGAAGTATGTCTGGTGGATAATAGTGACCCCAGTTGCTTTCTTGGAGTTTGATGAGTTAGGAGCATTTTGTCCAACCTAGAAATTGAAATAAAATATGAAAGATAAAGAAGGATACAGATGAACTTTTCTTCATATGTCAACAAAGGGATGGCTAAGCACAAAACCCCATATAATTCCTAGTACATTTCATTTTGCCTCTTTGTTGCCCAATAATTACACTGAGAAAGTGTGAGCAAGGTGCACATATGAATGTTGCTTGGACACAAAGTGTCCAGACAGGAAGATCGCAGGTTCAAGGACAGCCTCAGCAAGTAGTGAGACTCTCATCAACCTAGCGAGACCCTGTTTCAAAAATAAAAAGAAGCTGAGCCGGGCGTGGTGGCACACGCTTGTAATGCCAGTACTTGGGAGGTGGAGACCGGAGGATCCGGGTTTGCGGCCAGCTTCAGCTACTTAGTGAGGCCCTCCGCAACTTAGTGAGACCCTGTTTCAAAATAAAGAATAAAAAGTAGGGCTGGGGGTGTAGCTCGGAGGTAGAATGCCCATGGGTTCAATCCCTGGTACCGCAAAAAAAAAAAAAAAAAAAAGAAGAAGAAAATAGGGCTGGTGGTGTAGCTCGGAGGTAGAATGCCCCTAAGTTCAATCCTCAGTACCAAAAAAAAAAAAAAAAAGGAAAAGAAAACAGCAGTACAGATACTGATTTCCTGACACATAAAAGAATTAGCCACATTGCTTCATAACCAAAGCAGCTCCCTGCCTCCCAGTACTCATATGCTAATCCTGTTTTCTCTACACAAATGGCATAAACCACAGAGAACACTTCCCTTCTCAGGCTGAGAGTCAGGCTGGGATTCAGCGGACCCAGGTTGCTGGTCTTCTTCCCTTTGCCTTCGCCACAACCATTGGCATGGACACAGCCTTCTGGCTCCCAGGCATCGACTCTGAAGGGAGAAAAATGACTGCCATTAACTTCAGTGGCTGGTAAACATTTGATGATCTTCCAAACCTCGTGTCAGGTCATTTAAGGGAAATCTTTTTCTTTCTTTCTTTTTTTCTCGTGGTACTGATGATTAAACCCAGAAGCTGTCTACCTCTGAGCTGCACCCCAAGCCCTATTTTATTTTTTATTTTGAAATAGGGTTTCACTAGATTGCCAAGGCTGGCCTTGAACCTATAATCCTCCTGTCTCAGCCTCCCAGGTACTGGGGTTAGAAATGTGTGTCATTGTACCCAGCTGGAAATCATGGGGGTGGGGTGACATTAGAAGTACCTTCCTGGAGAATGACTAAACACAGCAGAGGAAGAAGCCCAGCCTCAGCAAGCACCTACTGTGCGCCAGGCACCTCACACAGGATCTCAATGAACCTTCACACGCGCACAAGAGAAAAATATCAGGAGTCCCATTTTACAGATGAGGCAGCTGAGGTTGGAGAAGCCAAACAGCTGTCCCCAGCCACTCAGCCAGTGAATGTGAGTGTCGGATCTGCTCAAGCCCTAGATCTGTGCTTGCCTTATTATGCCACCCTGACTTCGGAACAGAAAGAAGTCTTTATAGATCAAATTCAGTGACCCAGTACGTCAGCAAACTTACAGGGCATGGGACTTCAAAAATGACAAATACTGTAATGACGATTCCGCTGATCAGCAGTGTGACAGCAATTAGAAATTTGACCACAATGCTCCATTTCTGCCTCTTTTCTAGGCTCTCATCTGTGCCTAGAAGAAGAGGGAGGGTGGAAGAAGGAAAAGAGAATGTGAGCGAGGGAGGAGATGGGCCCTTTAAACACTTGAAGTCCTCCTGGCTCACGACTAAGAAGGGCCCAGCCCGACTCGAAAGCAGAGGCTGTACTTCCATTTCAGATGCAGAACCAGGAGCAGGTGGGCATCATTGGTGGGCATCATAGGTGGGCATCATGGGCTCTTTAACCCCTTTTGGAGCTTTTACTCAATGAGTCACTTCCCTGGATTGGGGATTTTTCCATAGTGACATAAGGCTAATTTTGCACTGCTCCCAGGGGAGGAAAAGGCTATGGTGCACAAGGAATTCTAAACTTATCTTTCCCTCTCAGGGCCCTTCCCCATTTTCTCTGACATTGCATAGGATAAGAAAATCACCTTTCCTATGTGTATTTTTTTCTTTTAATGGTGCTGGGTATTGAACCCAGGGGCATTCTACCTCTGAGTTACACCCCAGCCCTATTTCATTTTATTTTTATTTTTATTTCTTTATTTTTCTTTGTGGTACTGGGGATTCAACCCAGGGGTATTCTACCTCCGAGCTACATCCCCAGCCCAATTTTTTATTCTTTATTTTGAAACAGGGTCTCACTGAGTTGCAGAGAGCCTCACTAAGTAGCTGAGGCTGGCCTCAAGCCTGTAATCCTCCTGTCTCAGCCTCCCAAGTACTAGGATTACAAGCATGCACCACCACGCCCGGCTTTATTTTTTATTTTCAAACAGGGTCTTACTAAGTTGCTGAGGGCCTTGCTAAGTTGCCGAGGCTGGCTTCGAACTTGCGATCCTCCTGTTTCAGCTTCCCAAGTACTAGGATTACAGGTGTGTGACACCACATCCGGTTTTCTTGGTTTTTGTGGTATATAGGAGTAATAAAGGTGAATTGGTATTGCTTCTGGGTCAGAAAACACATCTGGGTCAAATGACTCATATCCTTTTTGTTATTGCCAATCTCAAACCCAAACTCTAATCTTATAGAATTTGAGTCCTGGTCAGTTTAGCTAGGCTAGTTCTAAAAACAATGAAGAGGAAAACATGCACTTGATATCATCACTGTAATAATTGCTATATATTTGTAATAATTGTAAACATTTGCAGAATTTATAATAATTTGTAATAATTGCTATATATTTATAATAATTGCTCTGTGTGTGTGTGTGTGTGTGTGTGTGTGTTACTGGGGATTGAACCCAGGGATTCTACCTCCAAGCTACATCCCTAGCCCTGTTTTATTTTATTTTATTTATTTATTTATTTTTTTTGCGGTACTGGGGATTGAACGCAGGGGCATTCTACCTCCGCACTACACCCCCGGCCCTATTTTTTATACTTTATTTTGAAACCGGGTCTCACGAAGTTGCAGAGGGCCTCACCAAGTAGAGAGAGAGAGAGAGAGAGAGGGAGAAAGAGATAGAGAGAAAGCTGAGGTTGGCCGCGAACCCGGATCCTCCGGTCTCCGCCTCCCAAAGTACTGGGATTACAAGCGTGCACCACCACGCCCAGCTATTTTTTATTTTGAAATAGGGTCTCACTAAATTGCGGAGGGCCTCACTGAAGCTGACCACAAACCTGCGATCCTCCTCTCAGCCTCCTAAGTATTGGGATTACAGGCATGCACCACCACGCCCGGCTGCTTAGTATTTAAATATTATCCATCTATCTGTGCAATGGCTAGAATTACCTACCATATGAATATGATTTATTCTGTCCCCAAATCTGGCTACAAGGTGAGTTCACTTGTGTGGAGGTGAAGGATATCGATGGTGTAAAACTACAAATACTTCTGGGACCTTCTTTACAGAGAAGCTATTTTTTCCATAAAAAAATGGAATGATTTTCTAATGCAAACTCTAACTTCTCAACCTTCAGGAAAATCCTAGGAGATCCCAACTAATGTTGGGGCTAAAAATGTTTCTTTTTCTTTCTGTTCTTATTTTGTACGTACCTTGTGTAGAAGGATTAGAAAAATCACCAGTCCTTGTAGTTTTTTCTCCTTCTTTATTCCCCAGAGTTGTAGAGCTGGGCAAAGCCTTTGATGAAGCCACCATTGGGTAGACCTTACATGGGGAGATCCCTGGTAAAAAAGCTGTAAGAGAAGAAATGTACAATGAAAGGACAACTTTAGGAAAAACTTTATCCTACCTTTAGTTCTACCTGACAAAACCCTAGCTCTACTCAACCTGATGTTCTAATTGTGGCCCCATTGACCTGTCTGTCCATAGGTTTAGGGTGTAGGCATAAAGTAATGCCAAGAATAAATGAGAATTATGGATGTGGATAAGAAGAGATATGGATTAAATTCCCATGGGGCCTTTGACTAACATAGGATCAGAGTGAAGGAGTAAACTGTATCTCTTGTGCCTATCATTCTTAAGGCCATAATAATAAATATGGAGGGTGTAACTCTGTTGAAAGTTTCCTTCCTTAATAAAGATGGTTCCAAAGTCCAAGAAAGAATGTAAAATATTTTAATTTGCCTGAATGGCTGCTGCAAGTCTTCTTAGTGGAGTCTAAGTCAACTGCTGTAAGAGGGGATAGAGAGAAACAAGAGGAGCTGAAAGATGAAAAGTCCAAGCAGCTTCACACTCTTCCCAATTTCATTCATTCACCAAGTGTTCAAAAATGGATGCCTATTATGTTCCAGGTACTGCTTCAGGATTTTGTATATATTAGTTGGATACCTTCTAGCAAGAGAGCAAGCAAAGAGAAGGGAGGGCTGGGAACAGGATGGAGGAACCAGACAACAATGAATATAATGCACTTTATGGTATATTAGGAGGTGATAATTGCTACCAAAAAATTTAAACTAGAGCAATGTTAAGGGAGCAGATGGGCAATAGTTGGGCAACCTGTAGTATATGCTAAGTCTCTTTGAGAAGGTGAGAATTGAGCCAAGACTTGAAGGAGGCGAGGGGACTCACCAAGCAGAATCCTGGAGAAGTGGTACCCTAGGCAGATGGGACGGTGCGAGCAAAGGCCCCAAGACCAAGCATGTCTAGCATGTTACAGTCTCAGAGGCAAAGCAAGGAGACCAGTGAGATGGCACAGAGTGAAGGGGGAGAGTTGCAGGAGATGAAGATCCAAAGGACACAAGCTTATATCACTTAAGGCCTTGTTGCCAATCTAAGGACTTTGATCTTTATTCTGACTGAAATGGGAATCTATTGCAAGGTTTTGAGCAGAAGATTTTTTGGGGGGGTACTAGGGATTGAACCCAGGGGCATTCTACCTCTGAGTTACACCCCTAGCCCTATTTTATTTTATTTTTAAATTTGGGAACAGGGTCTTGCTAAGTTTCTGAGAGCCTTACTAAATTGCTGAGGCTGGCTGGGCGTGGTGGCACACACTTGTAATCCCAGTACTTGGGAGGCTGAGACTAGAGGATCCGGGTTCGCTGCCAGCCTCAGCTACTTAGTGAGGCCCTCCGCAACTTAATGAGACCCTGTTTCAAAATAAAGAATAAAAATTAGGACTGGAGATGTAGCTCAGAGGTAGAATGCCCCTGGGTTCAATACCCAGTGCCAAAAAAAGCAAAAATAAATAAATTGTTGAGGCTGGCTCTGAACCTGAGATCCTCCTGTCTCAGCCTCCCAAGTACTGGAATTTCAGGCGTGTGCCATCAGGCCCAGCTGATAGGTTTGTTTTAATTGATCACTGGACTGCTATGTTGGAAATGGACTGTGGGGTGGGGAGGAAGGGCAGAAGCAGGTTAACTTGCTAGGAGGCTATTGCAGAAATCCAAATGCGAAATGATGTGATTCTGCCGGGCATGGTGGCACACGCTTGTAATCCCAGTACTTGGGAGGCTGAGACAGGAGGATTGCAGGTTCGCGGCCAGCCTCAGCAATTTAGTGAGGCCCTCTACAACTTAGTGAGACCCTGTTTCCAAACAAAAGAATAAAATAGGTCTGGGGGTATAGCTTGGAAGTAGAATGCCCCTGGGTTCCATCCCCAGTACCAACCACAAAAAAAAAAAAAGAGAGAGAAAGAAATTATGTGATTCAGACCAGAAGTGGAGATGATGAGGAGCAGATGGACTGTGGCTGTAGTCTGGAACTAACTTTATGTGTCTGCAGAATTGACATAATCCAATTCAGACAGGGATTCGTATTCTGTTTTTTCATGATCTCATATTACTGCTTTTTTTTTCAGTACTGGGGATTGAACCTGGGGATGTAACCTCTGAGCTACATCACCAGTTCTATTTTTTACTCTTTATTTTTGAAACAGGGTCTCACTAAGTTGTGGAGGCTGCCTGCGAGCCTGCAATCCTCCTGTCTCAGCCTCCCAAGTACTGGAATTACAAGCATGTGCCACTACACCCAGCTCATATTACTGCTTATTAAATTAGGCTCTTGTAAATTCTACTTGAGTTTTCTAAATTATTCTTCCATGTCTTGATTAAGTCCATGTGAACATGATAGTTCCTTACTCAGAGGCTGGTGGCCAAGTACCAGGCATTACACATGAAATTACAAGGAAATAGTAGTTCCTGGTTTCAGTTTAATCAGAAAGACAGTGTTGGCAGAGACAAGCAGAGACACGCTTGAAGTCAGTGGGTTCAAAGGAAAGCCAAGAAAATGTATAGTATCAATCAGTTCTCTGAGGATAACATATATGCTTATGAGAGATGAGATGAAGATAAATCTCACTTTGGACAAGTCAATATGTTCTCCGAGTTTGGTTTCCTTATCTGTAATATGGTTATAATAAAATAATACTTGGTATACTTCTTTCTCAGGGGTGTTGGGAGGATCAGAAACAAAAATGAGAAAGCAGGTGTGAAAACACTTTGCAAACTGGATAGTATTATGGTTGAAATAGGAGGGAAAACGTAGAGATTGTCTCTTTAAGTAGAACTCTGCCCTCTAACCACAGGGATAATGGTATTTCACTGTGGCAGGTGTTCCTGCCTCTTGGGAACCAGTGCTTCAAAGTCTACTAAACAGGCTTTGTCTGTCAGTGTATTTTCAGTTCTGCCTACCTTCCAAATTAATGTCCATCCATGCTGGCAGCTCATCTATCTCTTTGAGGTCTCATCTGTTAGGTAACTGAGCATCAAGATGGAGCAGGTTTGTAACACACTTTATCCCAGTGATGCTGGAATTGCAATATTAGCTTTTCTTTAGCTAAAAATATTTGAATAAGAATGCCCCAATTTAAGAAAAAAAATTTTTTTGGTGGTACTGGAGATTGAACACAGGGGCATTCTACTTCTGAGCTACACCCCCAGCCCTATTTTTTTTTTAAGCAGAGACTCACTAAGTTGCCATGTGCTGCTGGCCTTGAACCCGTAATCCTCCTGTCTCAGCTTCCCAAGTACTGGGATTACAGGTATGTACCACTGTGCCCTGGTTTAAGGAGATTTTTTTTTTTTTTTTTTTTTTGCGGTACTGGGGATTGAGCCCAGGGGTATTCTCCCTCTGAGCTATATCCTCAGCCCTATTTTTTATTCTTTATTTTGGAACAGGGTCTCACTAAGTATCTGAGACTGGCCGAGAACCTGCAATTCTCCTGTCTCAGCCTCCCAAGTACTGGGATTACAAGCCTGCACCACCACGCCCAGCTAGGGAGATTTTTTTTTTTTTTGGCTGTACCGGGGATTGAACCCAGGGGCATTCTACCTCGGGGTTATACCCCCAACCCTATTTTTTATTCTTTATGTTGAAACAGGGTCTTGCTAAGTTGTGTAGGGTCTCACTAAGTAGCTGAGGCTGGCCGCGAACCCAGATCCTCTGGTCTCAGCCTCCCAAGTAC
>PVJS01033887.1:0-21893 GCA_004027185.1 Glis glis
TCCCCCCCGCCTCCCCCCCACATGTAGCACTGAGAATGATGTTGGCATAATCTCATATATACACCTTGTTTATGACAGTAATTCCATGGATTCACTACTTTCTTACCCTTACCCTTCCCTTGTACCCCTTCCCTTGTACCCCTTCCCTTGCACCACTGAGGGTTCTCCATTGTCATTGGAGTCCCTTTTGTGTCCCCACTACTCCCTAAGTTGTGCATATTAATGAAAACATATGACCCTTCATTTTTTGTGATTGGCTAATCTCACTTAACATAATGCTCTCCAGATCTTTCCATTTTCTTGCAAATGCTGTTATAACTGTGGATTTTTTAAGGAGGCCCAGAGAGGAGGACTGGAATGGAAGGTTATCAGGTGGAGGTCATAGGCAGGAGGTCAAGTTCAGGAAATCCTCTAAAGAGAAGGGATGTGGTAGCTTCCAACCCTTGTCAATATCCGGAAGCAGTGAAGAAGCAAGACGGGCGTGTTGGGCGCATCTCACTCCACTGTCTGGTCCACCCGGCTTCCTGTCCTTTTCTTCAACGCATTCAACTGAAGGAACCCAAAACACGAGTCCCAACAGTGCCTGACACTAAATAAATATGTTAAGTATATACAACTGCAATATAATAAGAAATATCTACTTGGTCTCTGGCCCTGGTTCCTGGCACAGAGCTCCTAAAACCCTTGGGATTTCTGAATGACAATAAGAGATGCATCTTTGGTTATTCATAACAAGCCCCTGAGTTTATGATGATGAGGTAACTCTCCGAGGACTGGGACTGGCTGCCAGGGGACTCAACCCAGTGAGTAGAGGGCTGGATCTTCCAGCCCCACGCCCTGGCATCCAGGGAGGGGAGGGACCAAGAATATCATCAACCATGCCTACGTAGCGAAGCCGCCAGAAAACCGTAAACAATGGGGTGCAGAGAACTGGGCTGGTGAGCACACAGAAGTACTGGGAGGGTGGCATCCCAGGAAGGGCACAGAAGCTCTGCACCCCTCCCCACCCTATCACATTTTCTACCCAGCTCTTCCTGAGTTGTGCCTTTACACATAAGTAAAGCATTCCCCTGAGTTCTGTGAGCCTCTCTAGCAAATTATGGAACTGAGCAGGGGATAGTGGGAACTGCCATCCAACAGACTAGAGGTGACAGCCTGGGACTTGCAGTCGGCCTTGGAAGTGGAGTCCGGGGGCAGTCCTGTGGGACTAAGCCCTTACCCTGTGAGGTCCAACACTAACTCTGTCTGATCTGGACAGAATATTTAGACACTCAGTT
Source organism: Glis glis (assembly GCA_004027185.1). Taxonomy (NCBI): domain Eukaryota; kingdom Metazoa; phylum Chordata; class Mammalia; order Rodentia; family Gliridae; genus Glis; species Glis glis. Next base: position 1,278 of record PVJS01033887.1, read on the forward strand.
GGTGTCTGCAGAGAACTGGAGAATTTTTTGGTGTGGTAAATCTACACATTTGGTGTCAGAAATGTTTTGTGAGTGTAGAGGAATGGTTTTCCCCTTAGAACAAGATTGGGGTCAGCTTTTCTGCACCAAAAAGCCTTTCCTTGGGAGGGATGGTGGTGCAGGGAATCAGGCAGGCATGGAGAAGAGCTCTGCATCAGTGTCTCACGAAAGCTCACTCAGCCCGCAAAGGCAGCAGCATCTCCATCTTGTGCATGAACAAGCCAGCTCCCCGACAGGATTTGGAACAGGGACTTGAACCCAGGTCTGTTTAATTCCAGAGCCTGTGTTCCTAACCAATATGCCCCATCAGCAAGATGGTGTTTTCAGAAACCAAGACTGTCACCCTAGAAAAAAGCAGGACAAGGTCATGCCAGACATCAGGCAGAAAGCATCCGCTGAACAAAAATACATATGCCACGCCAAGATGAATCTGTGCCAGGACAAGACCTTCTTTCTTTTCAGAATGACTGAACTACACGGACGCAGAATGCATGATAATTATAGATGATAGCCTGGGAGCTGAAAGTAACCATGGAGCTCATTCAGCCCCACACCTTTTCTAGAAAGATGCAGAAACCGACTCTCAGTGGCCAGAGCCCCATGATTACAGAGAGGCTGAACCCCTGGCCTTTTGTCCTGGGTACCTATTCAGTATGTAGATCTAAATAGTTTGTACAAGAAACTTGAGAATTCTGCTCTATTTTTTAAAAATAGATGATGATGCTATCTTATCACCACATTGCTGTAGAGGCAAAAATAATTCAACTATTATTATTTTTGTGTGTGTGTGGTACTGGGAATTGAACCCAGGGACATTCTATCTCTGAGCTACACCCCCAGCCCTATTTTGTATTCTTTTATTTTGAAACAGGGTCTCAATAAGTTGTGGAGGGCCTCACTAAGTAGCTGAGGCAGGCTGCGAACCTGCGATCCTCTTGTCTCAGCCTCCCAAGTACTGGGATTACAAGCGTGTGCCACCAAGCCTGGCATAATTCAACTATTAAAAGATAACACTGCCCTGGGACACCTGTGACATAAGATGGGACACTGAGTCACTATGGTTATCACAGTGCACGGGACACTGCCAACGGGGAGACTGGGGCCAAGAGGAGGGTTTTACTCTTTCTAACACCCCCAAATCAGTCCAGCATCCAGGGACTTGCAACCACTCCAGTAAAAACAGAAAACCAACAAAATTACCAAGAAAGGCTTTAATGAAGGAGTCTCTTCACTGGGCGGCTGGTCTGACCAATAGATCCAGGGGCTCTGCCCCCGTGCTCTCCTCAATTGCAGACAATAGTGGTCTCTCTGGCCTCTTTCTCCAGAAAAACATCCCACAGCATCTCAATGGGGTCCCATCCCTGAAAAACCGAGAGCTTCCTAAATTTTTTTTTTTTTTTGCAGTACCGGGGATTGAACCCAGAGGCATCCTACCTCTGGGCTACACCCCTAGCCCTATTTTTTATTCTTTATTTTGAAACAGGGTCTCACTAAGTTGCAGAGGGCCTCACTAAGTAGCTGAGGCTGGCCGCGAACCCAGATTCTCCGGTCTCAGTCTCCCAAGCATGGGATTACAAGCATGCGCCACCACGCCCGGCCTCCCTAATCTTTGAACATCATAGCCCGCTTTTCAACCTGGGTTAGTCTGGATTCCCACTGAAGAAACAATGAGGGAAGCATACCAGTGCTGTGTGCATGTATGTCCCACCACTCTAAACCTCATTATATGCACAAATGCAGTGCACCAATGAAAGCATATTTTAAAAAGAGAATAGGAAGAGAGGGCAAGTTAGCACTGGTATTCAAAGGGTTGGCAAATATAGATGACACCAAACAGATTAAAGTAAGGTTGCCCATTTTAACTACTGCATTACCATTGTGTTGGTCAGCTTTCTGCTACTATAACAAATAACCGAGATAATACACTTTAAAACTTAAAAAAAAGAAACAACACGTGAGTTTCTACAGTGACCACTGGTATCTATGCAAGGTGAATATATGCTTCCTGCCACAAAGGTGATATTCATTGTCACCAACAGAATATGTCTATCATATCTTCGTCACCACTCTTACATAGTTCCATGGTATTTTCAATACAAAATTAATGATATTGCAGTTAACAGGTGTTTTAAATTACTTTCCTGTTTGGAATGTTATTGTTGTGAAAGGCTAAGATTCATTTGGTTTTTACTGTCAGAGTATGTGAAACTAAGCAAAATCTAGCAGGAAGTGTGTACACCCCTGAGTCTTCTGATTTTCACACTCTTAGCTCAAGGACAATGCAGACATTTAAAATGTCATGGGTAATTAGCCAGCCTCCTTACAAATAAGATTTCTTGCTCCGATAGAATCACAAAGTTTGCCAGCCTTGGGAATAGATGTACTCATTAGGAGGTGATCAGATGTAAAAATCTATTTATGTTTCTGAAATAAGAGAGGTAAGGGAGGTGGCGTGAAGGACGCAAGCCTCCAGGTGAGACGCCAGGTTCAGAGCTGGTAGTACTAAAAGACTCAGAGAGGCCACCTCACCCCCTTAGCTCTATTTTCTCAGTAGAAGAAGTAGACCCAGAAGACTCCCACTAGTTCTTAAAAATCCTCATCTTCCTCCCCTATAGATAGACTTATCCTCAAATTAAACAGGTCCCATGCAGGTAACATAAACTTTTACCCTGGAACCCAAGGCAACCACAGCTTTTCTCCTCTCTGAGACTGATTCTAAGAATTTCTTAGATCCATTTCTTAGATTTCTTAGATTCCATAGATCTACGGCTAGAAAAGGTTCTCCAATAAATAAAATATCATGAATACCAGACATAAACTAGGAACTCTATTACCAAGAAAGATATTAAATTTCCGTAGAGGTACACACTGTGTCATCAAAACATGTGGCAAATACCTCCAAGCAACTTTTAAGTCCATGCTGATATACCATGTAAAACAGTTATTTCTACAATCATTAAAATATGACCATTTTCTCCCAAGGTGGAGGATGACCATAATGTACTGGTGAAGTACCATTCACCTATCAAGCTCACCGTACTCAAAGAAAATGTACCAACACAAAGTACCAAACCTCAGAAAATTTTTAAAAAACAACAGACAAGCAAATATATAGCATAAGCATCTTGAATTTGAAGGATCCCGTGTGATGCCCCCACCACACCCACCAGAGTGCCTTGGCAGATGCACTGGCTTATTGAGTTGTTGAACAGAGTAATAATTTAGAGATGTCTGGATACAAAACAACCCCTCACCGATGAATCAGCATCGCATCAGCCTGTCTGTCTCAAATTCTGTGAAGAGTCTTCTAAACCGCAAGAGGTACAAGCTTGGCACATTTCGTGGACACCAAGTTCTTCCATACCGTAACGCCCCCACTCAAGATGTCCACCATAGCAAAGACGCACAAGACTCATGGAACCACAGAGCAGAGCAGCACATGTTGCATAGAACGAGTCTGTCGCTCCATCTTGTGTCCTCTGGTCTCCATTGAGAAACAAGGGCTCCTCATGATTTATGAAATACAACGGGAGGTTAGCCCCCATCATTAAGAAGTCTTCAGCAAGACTGTACTAGACAGCAAGCTAAATTATTAGGGCCATTTCCTAAGCAAGGAGACAGAAACAGCGCAGTGGAAATAACTTGCAAACATGGTGCCAGTGCTGCTCAGAAGTCCCTGTGGGAACATAGTTTTGAGTGGAACTATGGATGCAAACTGGATGCAGCCCCAGCTGGATCTAGCGCTATCTGACATGACCTTAGGTATACCATTCAATGCCACCAAACTGAACTCAAAAGGATGGCCTTTTCATAGAAGCATCCAGAGTCACATTTCCAGAAATGAGTATTTGTGGAAAAGCTGCCGTCTTCCACAGCTGAGCCCAGAGCTGGCTAATGATAACACAAGTATGAGCATTCTGTTCCGGGGCCCACCTTGAAGACTGAGGCAAAGGTGTTCTTGACTTGCACGCATTCACCAAATCCAAGACCTGAGCCTCCGGGAAGCCTCTGGCCACACCCCAGGGCCATGGACTTTGCCCCCTGCCCGTCCTTTCTCTCCTGGATCCTTGGGAACTGAGCTCCACTCTTCCTGATACCACCCGCCCTCTGACAGGCCTCACTTCTCAGCAGAGGCTTGATTTGAGATGAACAAATGCTTCTGATTTTAAAAGAACAGATTTAAGAACGTTTCCACGGGCAGGCTTCTCCTGAAACTTCAGTTCTCATCCTGAATTTTAAAACCATAATGTGACATTTTAACATATGGTAAAGAAAGATGAATTTGAGATCGTTTCCAACTGCTTAAAAGATCTGCATTAAACACAGATTTCCATTATTACAGGGCTAATAAGTCCTATTCTCATCTGGGCTATCAGCAGCAGAGTAAGTAATTACCTTTCAACTTGGGCTGTTCCAGTCCATTAGCCCAATACTGATGAGTCAGGAAAAGCCATCCCCGAGAACTACGCTGATGAAAGATGAAATGTGATGGAAGGAAAGGAAGCTGCCTTATCCCAACCGGCCACATCTACTGTGAGCAATGAATCAAAAATAAATAAACTTCATGGAGTGGTAAGTCCAAAAGTAAATATTAAAAATGGGCAATAGAGTTGTAGCTACCTAGATAAAAACAGAAAGCAAAATGCCTCCTTGAACATGTGATGGATTCTGAAGGACCTACTGTCCTCGGTTCTGATGTTTGCCTGTATATAAGGACTGGATCTAAATGGTACCAAACATCTTCAAAGTGAAAAGCTTAAATAAGTGAATCAGATATTCATTCAACAAACCAGCCAAAAATTCAGGCTCCTTGCTGGCAATATAAGTGTTAATGAGACACTATTCTCTTCATGAGAGATTCAAGATAGACATTTTAATCCTACCCAAATCGAGGGTATTTTCCACCCAGCATAATTGCTTTTAAGTTCTTTAGACTAAAAATTTTCTTTAATCAAGAATCCCCTTTATTAATTAGCCAACATTTGTTAATCCTCTATTCCATGCCTGGCATTTGGGGGAATGCAGGAATAGCGATCATGGTGACTGGATAACACTGTATGTTGAAGTTGGGGAATTAAGAAGAAAAAAATGTGAAACAGGGAATGTGTTCCATGTTGAATTGTGTAGTAGGGAGTATTAGTTCTAAAGGAAGGCAAAGAAAAAATAAAACGATCAAGACAGGCTGGGAAGGTTTCTGGAAGGCCAGGTGCGGCCACCACGACATGTTGGAGTGCGGAGTGCTCAGGGATGCTCAGAGGGAGCAGGAGGAGCCGAGCTGGGAAGGCATCTGGAGAGGGGCAGTCAGGGACGGGAGGAGAACCCTGGTGGTACCACCGGTCCAAGAAGGGAGGTGGGAAGCATGGCCGCAAGTCGTCCGGGCGCAGCCCGCGTCCACCCATCACCATCCCTTTCCTCACCTGGAAGGCACCACCATGAGCTCTTCCTCCTGTGTCCCTCATTTCCTGTCCCCTTTGGAGAGGCAGGTGCTGGCTCCCCATGCCACTTCCATCAATACACTCAGTACCAAGTACCCCAGTCCCTTCCCATACCTTGCAGAGAGCTCGGCCACTCCCAGCTCCCTTCCCCAGAGCCTTTCTTAGATAACCATGTGGCTGGGATGCCCCAAGCCAATCCCCGGCTCAGACACTGAGCCCTGTCAGCTAAGCGCACGGGGCCCGGGAGGACCAGCGCGGCCTCAGTCACCCAGGCAGCCCAGCTGTGTTTCTACCCAGGAGACAAAGGCCGCCTGGTGCAAGTTCTATGGAAATGTAGCCATTTTCCAATGCAAATGCTTGAGATGGGACAGACTAGGAACACAGATGACTGCAGGAAAAACCAAGAGTGACAAAGAAGGGCCGCAGATTGAGCGAATCGAGGCAGGATTTGGAAGACAACATCTTGAAAAGTTGAGCCTGGCTCCGAGCCCAGAAAAGAGACAAGTGGGAAGATTCCTGGGCACGCGGCCCACGGAGGGCTGAGCAGACGCTCGCTCAAGGAGCCGGGAGGTGGCTGGAGAGCAGGCGCAGCCCCGCAGCCAACCAGCGGGACTGACTTTGTCAGGGTCCTGGGGTTGGAGAGAGGGAGACGGGGCCGGGTGTAGGCAGGAGGAGAACCCACCGCTGGAACAGGCTGCACAAAATCACACCTGACACTGGGCCATTTCCTCTTGCCCTGTCCACACCCTCCAGTTCTCCACGGCAGCGATCTCCTGACTTCACAAGGACTGGGGGTGACGGTGCCGATACCAGTTTTAACAAAGATTCCAGGCAAGCGCACAGCCTTTGGCTCAGGTGCCCTGGCATTTAGCTGCCATTTTTCCAAAGAGCTAAACACCACATATTTGAACCACTGGAACTAAGATTTAAAATATTATCATTATTATTATTATTATTATTATTATTATTATTATTTGGTACTTGGGATTGAACCCAGGAGCATTCTACCTCCAAGCTACACCCCCAGCCCTTTTTATTATTTTTAAATTTTGAAACAGGTTCTCACAAAGTTGCTGAGGTTGGTCTCAAACCTGTAATCCCCCTGTCTCAGCCTCCCAAGTACTGGGATTACAGGCGTGCGCCACCATATCCGGCTAAGATTTAAAGTAGAACAGATTGTGCTGGGAGGATATTGAACAGAAAGGGGCTCCTGAGAGACCACGGTTGCTGCAGGAAAGTGCTGAGACCTGTGCATATGAAGCAGCTTTTACATACACTTTGTTTCAGCCTCGAAGGTCTTCCCGCCCCTTCCTCTCTCCCTTTCTCCTCCCAAGCTCTTGGGAGACCCAGCTGCGAGGGCAGCTTGCTTTTCTCTGGTCTCGGTTCTGGTCACTTCCTCTTGGTGCAATGTTTGGAATCTTTCAATCAGTCCTTCTCAACATAATGGCCTAGGGACTCTCATCTCTGAAGCTCATCTTTTTACCCAGCACCCTGGCCTGGCAAGTGCCAGGCTTTTCATATGCACGGCCCAATCAACGAAGGAGCCAGCAGAAGAGGCCGCTGTGGGCCGCCGGGATCTATCACTGCTGGACGACGTGGCCTCTGTCCCCGCTGTGGTGAGTTGGCTCTTCCTACACATGAAACTTGGGCCCCGGCCTCTAAGAAGTTCCCTCTAACTTCCATCCCCAACACCAAGTTGAGCTACTTCTTTTGCCCCCTTAGCCTAAGTTTTATGTCCATTCTCTACTTCAACTCCTTTCTTTTTTTAAATACAATTTTATTGGTGCATTGCAATCTCACATCATAATGAAGGTCAGAGTAATAAGGACATATGTGCACACACAGCACTTGAGGAGCTTCCCCCGCTCCCATCCCACTCCTTCCCCGTCCCCGTACATGACCTACCTTTCTTTCCTTCTTTTTTCTTTCTTCTTTCTTTCTTTCTTTCTTTCTTTCTTTCTTTCTTTCTTTCTTTCTTTCTTTCTTCTTTCTTTCTTCTTTCTTTCTTTCTTTCTTTCTTTCTTTCTTTCTTCTCTCTCTCTCTCTCTCTCTTTCTTTTTTGTACTGGGGATTGAACCCAGGGGCATTTAACCTCCGAGCTACACCCCTAGCCCTTTTTATTTTTTACTTTGAAACAGAGTCTCACTAAGTTGCTGAGGACCTCACTAAGTTGCTGAGGCTGGCCTTTAACCTGCAATCCTCCTGTCTCAGCCTCCCAAGTACTGAGACTACAGATATGAGCCACCACGCCTAGCCACTTCAACTCCTTTCTCATTGGCACACTCCCTAATCTCTGCCCCAGTTACTCCTGTACCATCCGGCCAGTGTCCCATCTTCACCTTTACCCCCTCCCATGCCACCCCAACTAACCACAGCTGGACTCTCCTGCCCGGGCTTCAGAATGCACCCCAGAAGTAAGTCCCCAGCTCTGTCCTTCCAAACAGCCCTCCATCTCAGGCATCTCTTCCCAAAGTCCTGTTCAATGGTCTTCCCTTGTTGTTCTAGACTCCAGGAGCTCTGTTACGGCCAGCATCATCTCCCATGCAGGGTGACACATCCCAGCCACCACCACCCCCAGGTCCCACCACTTTTGTCCCTGAATCTCCTTCCAGACACAGTGTGGAAGAAGTGCAGGTCCACATCTCTGCTCACTTCCTCTGACCCCAGCCACAGCACAGGGTCCTCCCCAGTCCACCTGGAAACCGGGAAGTTGTTGGTTTCTATTTGAGAGTATTACTATACCATAGGCGGCAGTGCCTGTATATCCTACTTCAGACACTTGACTTCAGACACTGTGCTCTCTCTTCTCTTAAGAGACACATCAACAGCTGATAACATTACACAAGAACTGCTTTGGCAAATCTAAACAATAGACAGCACGCTTTCTGATTTCAAGTAGTTGTTAACAGAACTCTAATGCCATTCTAATGATTGATACTTTGCACCAATTCCACTACCAGCTAAACAAATTGCAAAGACATTTTTAAGATGATTTTCAGAGTGTTCTCACATGGTTGAGCTGATGATTTAGCTTTTTCCAGTAATATCATCTCTATGTAATTAACTGGATGACTCCATGTCGGTAGTTTGCTGTAGCTGCCTGTGCTATCAACTGTGCAGCGATGTGGCCACTGGGGAAAGAGCAATGCTGACAGATTAAAAAGGATATTTCTTCTTACAGTTTTATTCATTAATAATAATTTGCTCATTACTTGATGTCTCATCAACAAAGATATAAGGTCCTTGTTTTCTCTCCCAGCAACTAGAGGGCAAAAATCTGGTAACTATTACAAAAAAAAAATGTAATGCAGAGAGTTAATTCATTTTCTTAAAGTTCTAGTTTCAAAAAGTAAGGTTTAGCTGGGCATGGTGATGCACACCTGTAATCACAGTACTTGGGAGACTGAGATGGGAGGATCACAGGTTCGAGACCAGTCTCAGCAATTTAGCAAGAACCTATTTCAAAAGAAAAAGGGCTGGGGTATAGGTCAGGGGTAGAATGCCCCTGGATTCAATCTTCAGTAGCAAGAGAAAAAAAATAGTAAGATTTAAGTTGGGATAACTCTCTTAAAATACTGGCATAGTTTCTTCAGGGCCAGGGAGTTGAGGGAGAAAAATACAGGTACAGACAGAAGGGAATGACCCACAGCAAAGAGACCAGCTATTTCTAAACTACATTAAAATGGACTCCCAACCAGCAGCTCCTTCTAACTATACTCCATCTGGCCGGGCCTCTCTCTCTCCCCTTTAGCAGAATGTTACAGATCTAGGGGAAAGTCAGTTGGGAGGTGGTACCTTCCCCTCAATATGCCCAAAGTAACAAAGAACAGCAGTACTCTCAAAAAGCCTGCAGTGAGCATCACTCTTGACAGGAAAGACTGACTGAATGCTCTTCCCCTAAGATCAAGAACCAAGACAGGAGAGCCTCTCTCCGCATCCCTATGCAACACCATGCTGGTCCTAACCAGCAAAATAGAAATATATAGAGAATGTGTGCTGATTGCAAAGGAAGAAATAAAACCAGCAGTACTCACAGAAGACATGATTATCTGTCTTAGCCAACTCAGGCTGCTCTAACAAACTGCCATAGATGGGGTGGCTTAAAAACAACTGATACTAGCCCAGTGTGTGTGGTGGCACACACTTGTAATCCCAGTACTTGAGAGGCTGAGACAGGAGGATCACAGGTTCAAGGTCAATCTCAGCAACTTAGTGAAACCCTATTTCAAGATAAAAGAAAGAGCTGGGGGTGTGTGGCTCAGAGGTAGAATGGGTCTGTCTAGGTTCAACCCCCAGCACCAAAACAAAAAAACATGAAAGTTATTTCTCACAGATCTGGAGGCTAGAAAGTCCAGCAGATTTGGTGTCTATTGAAGGTCCAAATTCCAGCTCACAGATAGCCATCTTTTTTGTCGTTGTTGTTGTTGGTACTGGGGATTGAACCCAGGGGTGCTCTACCTCCGAGCTACACCCCCAGCCTTATTTTATTTTTTGCTTTGAAACAGGGTCTTGTGAGGTTGCTGAGAGTCTCACTATGTTGCTGAGGCTGCCCTTAACCCTCAGATCCTCCTGCCTCAGCCTCCTAAGCACTGGGATTACACATGTGTGCTACCACACCCAGGTTCAGGTGGCGGTCTTTTCACTGTGTCCTCACATGGCAGGTGGGGGAAGGAAGCTCAGCTCTCTGGGGACTTAGGATTTCAGCATATGAATTTGGGGGACACAAACATTCAGCCCATAACAGTCTCCATCGAAAATACCAAAGAATGGAGAAAAAAAGATACCAAAACCAGTAACTAAGTTTAATCGGTTTCAATCTATGAGGTCAAATACAAAAATCGAATGATTTTTAGGTACTAATGATGAGTGGTAGGAAATGAAAAAAGTTAAGACCTCATTTATAATGACAGCGAACAAATATGTGCAAGATCTGTCTTTTCATTTTTCTCAACAATGTGTTTTGACAAACACATTTTTTTGTATTTTTTTCTTTTTTTTTTTTTGCGGTACCGGGGATTGAATGCAGGGGCGTTCTACCTCCGCGCTACACCCCCGGCCCTATTTTTTTATACTTTATTTTGAAACCGGGTCTCACAAAGTTGTGGAGGGCCTCACTAAGTAGAGAGAGAGAGAGAGAGACAGGGAGAGAGAGAGAGAGCGAGAGCGAGAGCGAGAGCAAGCTGAGGCTGGCCGCGAACCCGGATCCTCCGGTCTCTGCCTTCCAAAGTACTGGGACTACAAGTGTGTGCCACCACACCCGGCCTTTTTTTTTTTTGTATTTTTAAGAGGCCTAATCTATCATCTTTCCCTCTCTCTCTCTCTCTCTCTCTCTCTGTTTCTTTTTCTGGTTTCAGTGTCCTAAGAATTATTTGCTTTACTCGAGGTCACAGAGATTTTTATCTGATGTTTTCTTAGGAAGTTTGATGGCTTTATGGTTTGCATTTAGGCTTATGATCCACTTTGAGTTCCTTTCATAGAGGGTACAAGGTAAGTAGTTCTAAACTAAGAAAACAGTAATAAATTAAAGAAACCGAGAAATGAACAAAATCGGGAAGTATCCACACAGCGACAAACCCTTTCTGCTGATTGCCTTGGCTGAAGCTGACTTGCGCTATGTGGAGCAGTGCAGATGGATGAATTTGCTAAGGGTTTTGCCAGTCTCCCCACTGCATAAACCCATAAGTTGGTCTGGTAGACTCATCAAACAGTGAGGGGACACCTCGGTCCCTAAGCATAGCCACAGACTCGGAATTCTAGCACCATCTCTGCCACATCCACACTTCCAAGTCCAGGAGGTGTTTACGGCTGTCTCAGTTAAGTACTTGGAGACCTGCGCTGTCTCCAGTCACCGTGAGAGGTTATAAGAGAACTTGTGCGAAAGCAAAAGCGCTGATAGCATTCCTGTCGTTCGATTCCTCAAACCTGCCCGCATCACACAGTGACTAAGAACAAGCAGTTTGTAAATATTCTTATCATGAATACATGTCTTGCAGTCAGTCAGTTAGCATTATCTGCGACTGGAAACATCACATTAGGTCTATTGATACATACTCAGCACGTTCAAGATGTCACAGTCTTCTAAATTTATGATTTCCTCCAGTAAAGCGTGAGCTGTCACTGTGGGGAGGTATGGAAGAGAGGATTCCTGCTTGGATGGGAAGGTGGACAGCACGAGCTTAAAGCCTGTCAAGTGGTGGGCACAGGCCCAGGATCTGAAGAGAGAAGTAGGTTCAAATCCCAGCAGAACCACCTACTAGCTACGTGACACCCAGTCAGTGGCTCCATTTCATCCCTCTTGGGAGTGGAAGGACAATGCACACGCATGCCTGAGACCTACCCAGTGACATCTGCGCTGGCCAGGGGACAAAGCTCCTCCACAGCGCAGTGATGCAGAGGACAGGGTCACACAGAAATCTGTATCTGTCGATACTATTGCCAGACTGGGAATTCCACATAAAAAAAACACAAATACAGAGACTAAAATTAATAATAATAAAGGAAGAAGTAGTAGTAGTAGTAGTAGTAGTTGTTAACACATGTGTGTCCGACACTGTTTTAAGCATTTATATGTATAGATGTACTTAATGCTCCCAACAATCCTATGACACATGTGTTTTTACTGTCCCCATTTTGTAGCTAGGAAAACTGTGGCACACGGAGCATCTGAGACTTGTCCAAGATCACGAAACCAATAAGTAACAAAGATGAGATTCAAACCCAGACAGATGGGTTCCAGGGTCTCTATTGCCTCATAAAGATCAAAAACGGTCAAGAAGTACTATTTCCACATCTGTCAACAGGCTTTTTCCGTTGCTGGCTACCCATGTGACTGTATGCCATGTCAGTTTTCTTAAGTAACAACAGGGCCCATGGTGTGTGTGTGGGGGTGCTTCTTTTCCTGGGGGAGGGGTGGCTGCATGGGAATCTATAATTATTCGTGGAGTTGTACGGACTCTTCTGTTTATCTCACAATAAGAGAAAGTGGATCAGCCTCCGCATAAGAACCTGACTATCCAGGCTCGTAGCACAGTGAGGGGAACCTGAACACCCTGGTCAGTGGTCCCTGCTGCCCAAGACACAGCACAGAGAGGAGGATCCAGGGGAGCAAGAGATGCTTCACGCCTGCCGCCTCCCCTGCCTCCTCTGGTCCTTCCAATTTGCATGCTAGAATTACCGGAGCAAAAGCTGGGCTAATCTCCCGGCCAGCGTGATTGTTATTATCATGCAGCGCACACATGCATATTCAGCCAGATTTAAAGGGAAGAAATAAGCCTCCCTCATGGCGCTGCTGATAAACAACCCCCCAAAATCTTTTTCCCTATGCGCAGACCAAACACATTCTGAGGCCTTGTCATACTTAAAAGTGATTTGCCCCTAAGTCTTTTATATGTTAATAACATTGTACATTGAATATTTCATTCCCAAGATCATTATTCGATGGGTTTCCCGTGATTTCCAGTACAATAGGAACAGCCGCAGCAATCTCGGTGCCTTCGGACACCAGGCTCCATGTTCCAGATCACGTCGCTAGCATCGGAGCGGGCTGAGCTGGGCAGCCACAGGAGCCGCCGTGTTGTCTAGTGTGCTTACTTCCAGACAAAACATTTTAATTCCTGGTGTGGGAGAGGGCTTGGGGGAGGGGCGGTGTTGGAAGAGGACAGAGTGGAGGGAAGGAGGAGGGGGAGAATAGAAAGTGTGTGCTTCACCCAGAGACCAGGTATTTGGCTCAAAGACTTTTCTCCAGCTCGTGCAGGACTGGCTTCCCCTGGCCCCACTCTCAGCTCACAGGCTGGATGGATATGGCCAGGAACACACTACACCTGGGAGCACCAGGAGAGGCAGGAAGAGCTGAGCAGCCTGGGCATCGGTTGTAGACAACCCTTGGGCATACCCAGGATTGAGATTTGGGGTCAGCCTGTGGGCCCTGCTGACCTATGAGGGCCAGGCAGGCCACAGCGCTGGCAGGCAGGGCTGCTCACACACACTGGAAACGGGAAACCCGCTATCAGCAAGGGCCCAGCTGATATGGTAAGAATCCATCAGGCCCTGAAAGTATAATCAACTGAGTGACCAGCCCAGGCGGAGGCCATCAGGGTGCCCAAAGAGAAAACACAGATCCCCAGCCCACAGAGTGCAAAGGTTACAAATGAGGCAGGGCCACTTGTCATGTAACTCTCTAACACACAAGACACACACACACACACACACACACACACACACACACAGCTACAGATGAATACCCATGCATAGAAACACACATACACACCATTATGCCACAATGAGCCTCTTGTACATTTCAACCTTTGACAGTTTCATTAATTAATAACATTCTGAGTTCACTCTCCCCTGCAACTTGGGTAATCAAGCCTTCCAAAACTTCTAAAAAAGCCTGCCACCCCCACCTCCAATTACAGATGAGGAAACTGAGGTCCAGAGGCAACACCCTCATGTACACTGTCTCACTTACAAGACTATGTGTCCTAATCTGGGTCTGAGGACATAGACTCCGCCTACAAAGACCTAAAGAGCTTTGTAAAGTATCCTTAGGGAACTAAAGCTACCATGCACAAACGGCCACTCATGTCCTGGCAGCTGACCCTGGTGTGAGCTCCCTGGTCACCCTCTCCCCACACCCAACCTGTTTTTACTCCTTGCCTGGGGGTAAGCTTTCTGGCTGGGTCTGAAGGAAACCATGATCTACAATCTTATTTGAATACAGTTCAAAGGTTCTGTTCTTGTATGAGCTTGGGGTTTTAATTGGAAATTTAGTTTAGAAAATAAGAAGACAGTTGCTTAAGCCAGACAAAGAGGATATATGGTTACAGAGGGTGTGTTAGTTTTCATTAAGTTTAATGCAAAACAAATGCATTATACTATAATGATATTAACCCTAGGTAGAAGTCAGCAGCTCAAAAAATATAAAGGAAAAACAGGCCAGTTGTGTTTTTCTCCAACAGAGTTTTTCAACCTAGGCGGCACTCCAGAATTACCTGGCGTGCATTTTTAGAACATGCGCACCCACATCTCACCCCTGGGACCCTGATTTAATTGGTCCAGGATGGGGCCCAGGCATCGGGATTCTTTTTGAGTTCCTCAGATGATTTTTGTGTGTAGCCTGGGTTGAGGATCACTATTCTAGAGGGAAGAGAAACAAGTATTTTTTAAAGTCCTTCTATGTCCCAGGATTGTACCCTGCTTTCAAATATAGTATATTACTAACTTCAAAAATAAGCATTCTATTAGGATTTGGGAGCTTTCCCGATCTTGGTGATATGGGTTGCTATTAGGTATGGAATTTTTTGTTGGCCTATTGGGGGTGTCCTAGAAAGGAGTGGAGAAGTTAAAACCAGCACAGCATACAACTTCCAAAAAGGCTTGAGAAGCCAACAGCGACCATCTCTGATTGCGCTGAACAGCATTGGCATGGCAAAAACCAGCCAGTGGCTCAGCGACGGGCTCTCGTGCCAAAATACACAGAAGCCCCCAGCTGTACACAGGCCGTAGAGGGACTGCTCACCCGGGAAGGATTTACAGGAAATTGAACAGGAACATTCTAATCAAGAAACGAGGTGGAAAGGATCGGACTAGAATCGCGTTAAACTGAGTGGCAATGATTCAGGACGGGTGCGAAGGGTGTCTCCGCATGCCTTGGTCTTGCTGTTCTCTTTACGTCCAACTAAAAAATGCTATTCTGTGATCAAAGTTTAGCTTTGGTAAGTGTGTGGTTTTAAGAAGAAATGCAGGATTTCTTAAGAAGAGAACAGAAAAAAAGAAAATAAAGGAAAAGCTTAAGAGAAGGACCTAAAGAATCAAACGCAAGAGAAGTCGGGCAGAGAGAACGGTTTCTTTTTATGTTTCGGGGGGTGGACCAGCAGTATCAGCCTCCCCTGGGGGTTCAGAACACAGAGCGCAGAAAGGCCAGTGTCGTAGCACACCTGGAGTGCTCAGCTGGAGACTGGCAGCAGCTGCCGGCGTCGACCAAGGCAGATGGTTGAGGGCACCATGTTGGTCCCTGTGGGCCCCCACCTGCCCCTTGTCCTGATGGGCCGTTCGCTGCCACCCAGGCAGGCCGTGTCCATCTGGACAGGCACATGGTCCCTCTGAGGCGCTCGCCCAGGCCACCTTCCCCTTGATGATGCCTCTGGCTCCTACATTTTCCTTCCTTGTTCCTCTTTCTTATTGATAAACAGATGTGCCTTTGATCTCAGACATCATTTCCATGCACCAGAATCCTGCTTCTACCCACTGCCTTGGGGATTACACACTTCATCCTCCAACTTCCAGATACATGCTGCTTCATCTGATTTCATAGCAATTTATATGTCAATGAACAGGAAAATTTCTCTGCGCGCCCTCAAGGCACGACGCCCCAACCCGCGAGGTCAATGGCAGCACAAGCCGGCACGCTTGGTGGCCGCCAGCCTCGTGGCCTGTGGCAGGGGCAAGCCTTTGCAGCAGCTTCGTACACCTGGCTCCTGGCCTCTCACAATAGGCCTGCAAGGTGGGGACAACTTAGGAAGAGAAACTGGGGTGGTGATGGAGATGCGTGAACACAGCTGAGGGGCCACCGTCTCCAATCCTAAGACACTCCCTCCGTTCATTTGGGCCAGTATAACAAAGTGCTGTAGGCTGAGTGACTTAGAAACAACCAAAATTTATTTTTATCATTCTGGGGACCGGAAGTCCAGGGTCAGGGTGCCAGCATGGTCGGGTTCTGGTGAGGACCCTCTTCTGGGATAGACACAGCTAACCTCCTGTGTCATCAAGAGCACAGGGAGAAATGAGAGAAATCGCCTAGATTCCCTTTTAAAGGAACACTAATCGCATTCGTGAGGGCTCCACCCTCACAACCTAATCGCCTCCCAAGCCGCACCCCCAAATACCATCTCCTGGGGGGTGAGGACTGCAACCTACAAACGTGGGAGGCAGGCACCACGAGGTTACAAAAACTCCCATCATACACGACCCTGCATGGCTAAGTGAGAACACAGCCAGTTCCCCTACCTACGACCTGTGTGACCTCGAGCGAGCCGGTTAAACTCTCTAAGCCTTGGTTTGCCCATCTGCAAATGGTTATTAGTAACTACTTCATGTTGTGAGAATTAAATGAGGTATATCATGCACTTAGCGGGATGCCTAACACATGAAATTGCTGAGAACGTAAGCTGTCCCTCCGCTGCTGTCCTTAGCTGATGGGTGCACCTGTACATCTGTGCTCACACTGGGGTCCCGGCGGCCTCTCTGCAGAGCTTCCGTGCCTCTTGCCTTACTGCCATTTGGTCCACGTGAACTTGGCTGGGGAGGCTGTTGGAGTCTGCATTTCTGCTTCTCTGTCCCTCAGAAGCCCCTGCCCCACCCCCAGGCCATGACCATCCATCCCTCCCCCTCCCAAGGCCCCTGGGCACGGAAGGGCGACATAGAACACTGGGAACATCTGGCACCAATGAATTGGCAGCAGCAAGAAAGAGAGGCTCTCCCTAGAGCACCCGAAGCTGCGGCTGGGAACAGACACGAGCTGGAATCTACCTGGTCTTTGGAACCGGCAAGGGAGACTCAGACCACTGGGTCCATGAGAAGAAATGGTCATCTTGGTCTGGCTTGCTTTGAACTTGATTCTCTGGGATCACCATCAGGGCTGCAGTTACCCCTTCCCCCACAGTGTGATGAGGCTCCCTGTCCCCCATGGTAGCTGGCCACTGACCACTGCCAGTCCTCCCATCATCACACCCCCAGCTTAACCGGAAGGGCCCCACTGTGCCCACCATGCTCTCTAAAGGAGAAGTGCTGTTGGCACTCACTAGATACCAGGAGAGCGGGATGCATATTCCCCTCCCCGCCTCCGTTCGGCTGCTATCCTATCCAAAATAAAAAGTAAATAAGGGCCTGGGCTCAGACCTAGAGGATGACCGGGCATGTTCCACCGCAGACCACTCCTCTCTCCACCCACACCCTGCCACTTTGTTTATTCTTAGTCATCTCACATCGGAAGTCCCGCACGCTGTGCCTCATGGAGCCGAGGGCAGGAGGGGAAGGCAGGCTGAAGCCGGTGCTCTCCACAGGTGCTCTCAGTGTGTTCTCCTGCTGAGTCCTCCCACCATCAGTGGGGTGCTCCCACTTTAAAGATGGAGAGAGAGCCGAGGGCTGAGAGAGATGGAGAGCCAGCCCCATGGCTATGAGGTCAGGGCCAGGATCCCCGCACAGGTCCATCGCTGTGCTCCTCGCTCGTCAGATTCGTGTTGGAAGGGCCCTTTGAAAGTCACGGCCGCCTCAGCCCCTCGCTTCACAGACACAGGCACTGAGAACAAAAGGGGCTGTGCCCGGCCTCCGCTGCGGCCCTCTGCACAAAGCCCGGGTCCCAGCAACCTTCCCGGGACACAGGCTTCTCCCTTCATTCGCCTCTTTATCAAAAAGGATTTCCAATGTCACCCATTTGATGACACAGAGTAAATGCGGGTTCTCCTGGGAGTCCCAAGTGCTTCCCCAAATCATTTCTTGAAAAACAACTTGATTATTTTTTTTTCTCTTCTTCAAACAAAACAGTTAAAAGCTGCATAAAAACTGCCCTACTTAGGGCTTCCGCGAAAGGTTTGGGGTTTGCACGTGGTAAATCAAATTCAGCGTTGCTCGGGGACTCATCACCCGAGGACCTAATGAAGATGATCCATCAGTACGGCGGCAACTTTATTGGGCCATTCCTGCCCAAGGAAATAGCAAAACTGCCAGGGGGGAAAGCCACCAGGAATTAAATGGGGAAACAGATGATATTTAATTATATAAATATTCTCAGCGAAGCTCTGAGGAACGGGGTTATTGGCTGGCTGGCAGCCCCTCACTGAACCAGGCAGCAAGAGAGATTTATGCCACGGGCCCATGTTTTCATTAGAATCCACACGGTCTGTATTTAGAAAGCGGGGGCCTGGAAGCTGGAAGATGCTGCCTGTTCATGACCTGACGCTGCAATGCGGTGGCTGTAAAGAGAAAGGGGGAGCTGAACTCTTCTTATTCATTCGATATTTACATTTTATTAGTGTTATTATTATTTGGCATAATTACATACAAAGAATTAGCAATGTTAATTAATGCTGCACTAATGCAGTCCTAATTACTTCCATTTATTTCAGAACATAAGTGAATTTATAAATTTGTTTATTTCAAATTCAAGTGATTTCTCAGGTTCACATTTTAAAAAAAATCAAACCTATTTGCCTACCCTAACTAACCCTGTAAAGGAAAAAAAAAAAGGTTACTTAGAGTTCTAGCTAAGCAAAATGCCCCTGCTAAATTCATGAGATGGAAAAATAAAATCATTTTAAGGGCACATTGATTCATCCTAACTACATTTCTAAACACCTGTTGGGTTAATTCGTTTGATATTATTTCTAACCTGCTTCCACTGTTGGAAGCTGTGGCCCAAGGAGAATTTTGAATGAACTTCTTTGCACATTTTCAACGGACAAAGCACAAAGAATGAAAAAGAAGAAAAGCACTTGAAGAAAAACACCCTGCTAAGAATTATACTGACAACTTTTCTAAGGGTTTAAAAAGATTTCGAGTTATAAAGTTCTCTTCCTGGAGAAAACCAAGAGAAATTTCTTCCAAATTTAACAGTGAATGTCCATTAAAAATTGATATTCTACAAGGCAAGGATGCCCACTTTCACCACTTCTATTCAACATAGTACTGGAAGTCCTAGCCGGAGCACTTAGGCAAGAGAAAGAAATAAAGGGCGTCCACTATGGAAATCAGTATGGAGGTCCCTCAAAAAACTAAAAATAGAACTACCATATGACCCAGCTCTACCACTCCTTGATATTTATCCAAAAGAATTGGAGTCAACATACTTTAGAGATATATGCATAACCATGTTTATCACAATACAATTCATGACTGCCAAGTTATGAAATCAGCCTAGGTGTCCATCAACAGATAAATGGATAAAGAAAATGTGGTATCAATAAATGGGATGCCATCAAATTAAAATGCTTCTGTGCAGCAAAGGATACAATCAAGAGTCTGAAGAGAGAGCCTACAGACTAGGAAAGAATCTTTGCCATCTACTCCTCTGATAGAGGATAATATCTAGAATATATAAAGAACTCAAAAAACTTAACATCAGCCTTATAAAGAACTCAAACAACTTAAAACAGCCTGTTTTTAAAAAAAAAAAGGCTACTGAAATGAACAGACACTTCTCAAAAGAAAAAATACAAATGGCCAACAAATATATGAAAAATGTTCAACATCATTAACCATCAGGAAAATACAAATCAAAACTACCCTGAGATTCCATCTAACTCCAATTAGAATGGCCATGATCGAGAACACAAACAAATGCTGGGCGTGGTGGCGCACGCTTGTAATCCCAGAACTTGAGGGGCTGAGACCAGAGGATCCGGGTTCGCGGCCAGCCTCAGCTACTTAGTGAGGCCCTCTGCAATTTAGTGAGACCCTGTTTCAAAATGAAGAACAAGGAACCCCACGGGTGGCGGTAAGAGTGGCGTGTCGGAATCAAAGGAGTAATGCCTGAAAACACCACCCTTACTTCTTCAATTACTACTGAGTCCTCAGGTGTGGAGCCCAGGTGATTCCAATGTTTAGCCATGGTTGAGAGTCCCTGCCCAAAGGATCTAGAATATTCAACCCTTGCAATTCAGCAGAGTATCTATGGTAAAACTTCAGCAGTATCACATCAATAATTCAGTGTGAAATATTTTTGGGAATCATTGACACTAGTACACCCTGGAAACCTGAAAGCCTAGAAGACAAAATGGGAACCTATTCTACTCTACTAATAAGGACAGAAGCTGCAGAATACACGAGGTACACATCATTCACCCTCTGACTGCCATTTGGTGTCTAAAAGACCTGGAAAGGAGCTGTCACATGGATAAATGTCAAATTGCACTGAATATGTTAAAGGAGAATTTATTCTATGATTCTGGGATAGGAAGACACAAATTTCAGCATGATGTGCAAACTCTTCTGCTAACAAGGCAGCATAAGGAGTATAGAGATGAAACAGACACTTTGTTCTCCCCATTAATCAAACCTTTGCAGAATAAAGAGACTGACAGGGTCTTGATTAAAGGATGTATTGGGTTCCCACAAAGGCATTCATTTGTCAATCCTTAGCAAGGTATTT
>PVJS01033888.1:0-21892 GCA_004027185.1 Glis glis
GAGGGCGTCACTAAGGAGAGAGAGAGAGAGAGAGAGAGAGAGAGAGAGAGAGAGACAGGGAGAGAGAGAGAGAGAGCTGAGGCTGGCCGCGAACCCCGATCCTCCGGTCTCCGCCTCCCAAAGTACTGGGATTACAAGCGTGCGCCACCACGCCCGGCGAGAATGCCCATTTTTATTATTAATTTTTTCAAAGATTAAAATTTATAAGAAGACCTAGTAGTCATGAACATTTATGTAAATACTATCCCATGAGAATATGTGCAGCAAGGAAAATGAGTAGCTAGAGCATTCTTCTGGAGGCATTTAAAAGGAAACCTTGAATGTCCATTCACAGCTGATCACATAGGCAAGAGTGAATGAAGAAACAATTTAAACTACATGACTAAACATACGGAGTTACTGGAAATGTACAGAAATGTTCTGCCCAGAGAGAGCATCGCTTCTTTCCTAGCACCTGTGAAGTATTTACAATTAATCACATATTACAGGACAAAGGAACCCCAATACATTACACAATCCTGAGGCTGCCTGCTTGGGCTGGTGGTTTCCTTGTTATCTCCTTGTTGGAATTACCTTGGAAATATATATATATATATATATTTATATGTGTATATAATTTATATACACATATATGTGTGTATATATATTTTATATGTGTATATATATTTTATATATACACATATATACACATATATATGTGTATATATAATATATATTTATATGTGTATATATATACACATATATGTGTGTATATTATATATATGTGTATATATGTATTTATATGTGTATATATAGATATATAGATATAGATATATACACATATATATGTGTATATGTATCTATATATATTAAAAATAAAATATTTTAATAAATAAAATATTTATATATGTATATATTGACATGTATATATGTCATATATACATCTCTGTCTGCATATATATATATATATATATATAAACTGATGCATATATACATCAGTTTCTGCTTAGAACTATCACACCTACTTACCGTTTCATCCATAACCCCAAGTTGTATTTTTTGGACATGCACTATGTAGCAGTCAGGGTGTTCCGTGTAGAGGACGCTGCACATATAGGGCAGAAACCATTCCTGCTCTCAGGGTGTTCTGAAGAAGGCTAAAGGTCATGAGGAAATAGGAGAGCAGGTAATATGATGGGGAGCGATTTAGGAGATACTTCATGGGATAGATGAGTTCAGGGCTAGAGCCGAGTGTCCAGTCTATGTGGGTGTGTGTGCAGCTAAGGAGACAGAGAGCGCAGAGACAGGCAGAGTGCACCCAGGAGAGCTCAGGAGGAACCCGGAGGCCGCCCAGTGTGTACAAGTGTATCAGACAGAGCAGGCAGCGCTAGAGGAGGCGGCCAGTCCCTGTAGTCCCCTGGGCTCCCAGGAGCCTGGCAGAGAAAGGGGAAAGGCTCAGAGTCCCGAGAGTACCAAGGAGAAGAAGATCAGAGCATTCAGAGCCCTGAGCAGCCAGCAATGAGCACTCCTGGGAGGTGGAGAGTGCAGCGTTCTCACGAGAACTGGCTCCGGGGTCACAGTAGTTCTGGGGTGAGGACCCAGGAATATCTACTTTTGTAACTCCCTGGGAGATTTTAATGCTGAAAGAATTGGTGAAGTCCATAGATTCGTTTTGACCATTAAGCAAAATTTGGAAGGAAATGGTGATTGTTAAAATGAAATGATCAAATGTGCCTGGAAATCAATGATACAGCATCCAGGTAGATAAAATGATGGCCACAAACAAGTTGAAATATGACAATGATTGTGACAGAGGAGAAAAATTACCAATGCTACTTGCACAGTATTCAGAGTAAAGTTGCTCTTTTATCTCTTTTTTATAATTTTCTCTCCTTTTTTCATTTTATTTTTACGTTTTATTATTTTTTATTTTTTTAATTTATTGGTGCATTGTAATCACACATCTTGATGGGTTTCAAGGTGGTAGAAGTATACATGCACACATCGGCCAATGAGCCCTCCCCCAATTCCCACCCCCATTCCCTCCCTCTTCCCTCCTTCCCATGCTCAGCGTAGTAGTTGATTTTGAAAAGTTTGTGTATGTACATCCTGTGTATTAGTGTGTTTCCCTCTTCCCCCTTCCCATCTCCCTCAGTTATGTTGCCTTCTTTACTCATCGAAGGTTTTCTCCTTCTTTGTCTGGACTCCCTTCTATGCCCTATAATGCATGTTTATCTATGTTTATAGCTGCACAATTAACAATTGCCAAACTATGGAACCAGCCAAGATGTCCATCAACAGATGAATGGATTACAAAACTATGGGATATGTACCCGGAATTTTATGCAGCCATAAAGAACACAATTTCATCATTTGCAGGGAAATGGATGGAATTAGAGAACATTATGCTAAGTGAGGTTAGTCAGTCACAAAGAGTGAAAAGTTGGATGTTCTTCCTAATATGCGGAAGCTAGGGAGAATAGGACATAGGAGGGACTCCAAAGATGGAGAAAATCCTTTCTCTTTTTACATATGTTATTCTATTTGTTTTATTTTATTTTGGTGCTGGGGATTGAACCCAGGGAGGATCTACCTCTGAGCTACACCCCTAGCCCTGTTTTATTTTTTATTTTGAAACAGGATCTCACTCAGTTGCGAAGGGCCTCACTAAGTTGCTGAGGCTGGCCGCAAACCTGCGATCCTTCTGTCTCAGCCTCCCAAGTACTGGGATTACAAATGTGTGCCACTATGCCCCGCTTAGTATTTCCTCTTAAGGAAAGAAGTCGATCCATATAAATCAACCAAGGTTTTATTTCAAGCATTTAGAAAAATAACCTAATATAAGTCAAAGAAAAGGAGAGAGAATAAAAGCCAGTACTATGAAAACAGTAGGGTGGAGGGAGCCATGTGTTCAAGATCTGGCTTCAAGGGTGACCCGCGGAGAGCAGAGAGGCTCAGGCACAGTTACCAGAAAATCATGAAACCCAGCGAAGAGAAAGAACATCGGCTGTGTGGGAGACATAGAATGTCATAGGAGGGACTATTACTATAGAAAATAACTTTTCTTTTTTCATATTTGTTATTGGTACACGGTAATTATACATCATAGAGCGGTTCCAAGTGATAAAAAACATACATGCACACAGCACTTGGTGTAGTTTCCTCCCTCAATATCCCACTCCATTCCCCCTCCTCCCTCCCCAGACCTGCTAGTGATATGGGAAGTGACGCCTTCATAGGTGGACATAGCATTATTTGAACTGTTTCCTAACACACCAGAAAGTCTTATTAAAAAGGAAACTTTTGGAAAATAAAAATTTACAAAATCGACTGCAGAAAGGAAAAAAAACTCATACATAAACAGAAAAACTTCATAAATGATAAGTCTAGGGTTTGAATGGTTTTAACATTTAAAAGAAAAACAACTGATGAATCTCAGAACACTTAAATTGTTCCAGAATATAGAATAAGAGATGGCCTTGCTCAAAGGCTTAAGAGCATAAGTGTCTTGGATTAAAAGGGCTCTCCTGGATGTGGTCTAGGATGTCTCAGCCTGCAGTGAACCTACCGCAGTGCGGCCCAGGGCTTCCTTTACAACGTTGGCCACCACAGAAAGCCTTCAAGGAATTCTAAATAATCCGATCAAGAAGTGGGAAGCTGAAATGAATAGACACTTCACGAAAGAAGAGATACAAATGGCCAATAGATACATGAAAAAATGTTCAATATCATTAGCAATCAGGGAGATGCAAATCAAAACTACTATAAGATTTCATCAGACCCCAATAAGAATGGCAATCATTAAGAAGTCAAACAATAACAAATGCTGGCGAGGATGTGGGGAAACTGGGACTCTTCCACACTGTTGGTGGGATTGCAAGCTAGTTCAACCACTGTGGAGATCAGTGTGAAGATTCCTCAGAAAACTGGGAATGGATCCACCATATGATCCGGCTATACCACTACTGGGTATCATACCAAAGGGATTGAAACCAGAAAACTACAGTAATATATGCATACCCATGTTCATAGCAGCACAATTCACAGTGGCCAAATCATGGAACCAACCTAGGTGTCCATCAACAAATGAGTGGATTACAAAATTGTGGGAAATGCACACAATGGAATTCTACTCAGCAACAAAGAAGAACAAAATAACATCATTTGCAAGAAAGTGGAAGGATCTGGAGAACATTATGTTAAGCGAGATCAGTCAATCACAAAAAAAGAAGGGACATATGTTCTCTTTAATATGTGCAATCTAAGGAGTAGTAGGGTCACACAAGGGTCTCCGGTTGATAATGAAGAACCCTCAGCGGAACAAGGAAAGTGGTACAAGGGAAGGGGGAGGGCAAGAAAGAAGTGAATTAATGGAATTACTATCATAAACAATATGTACATGTGAAAATATACCAACATCATTCTTGGTACTTCATATGGGTGGTGGGAGGCAGGGGGGGTACTAAGAGCTGTGTGCATATATGTTAACATCAAATAGATATTCATTGCAATGTAAGACTCCAATGCACCAATAAAAGCACATTTAAAAAAAAAAGAAAGCCTTCAAGGACGCGTAACTGTATTCGCTTCATAGATGAGCAAACCAAGACTTGGGACATGTGAAGAGACTTCGTTTCTGAGATCTGGGTGCTGATCAAGTGGGCTCTCCTCTTCCTCCTCCGTTATGGCCCCCACTTGGGCAAGGCCATCTCGGGAAGTCACAAGCTGCATCCTTGGGTCTTTCTGGGAAGTTCAAACCACGCAAAGCCCTCAGCACCCAGGAGTGCTCCCGGGGACCAGCTCCACCTGCAATGGGCGTTGCCCCTGCACACGCTGTCCTGGAGCAGCTGGGAGTCTGCCCTCCCCTGCCCTGGGTCCCGTCACGTGACTGACGCTCATTTCCGCGTGTGTTTGGTGCTCACGTGCTGTCCCGAGTCTCCACATGGACTGTGGTTCAGATCCTGTCCCTGAAGTTGAAGTTCTAGCCCCTGGTACCTGTGAATGTGACCTTATGTGGAAATGGAGTCTTCATAGATATGGTCAAGTTGAAATGATGTCCCCAGAGTGGGCCCTAGTCCAACATCATGCTACCCCATGACTTCCTTTAACCTTAATTCCCTCTTTATAGGCCCTATCCCAAACACAGTCCCACTGGGGATCAGGGCTTCAACAGAGGAATTAAGGAGTCATTTAGGTTCATAACAGAATTTTTATACATTTCAGTTAACCCTTTGTTGAAAAATAAACCATTGCAGATCGTAGTAGTGTTAAACAACATCATTTCTTTTTCTGACAATTCTGTGGGTTGGCCATTAGGGTGGGGCTCCTGGCTGGCTCATCTTGTCTCTCCAGGCTGACTCATACACTTGAAACCATCTTCCAGGCCAGCTGGAAGGTCTTCTCTGGAAGGGTCAGTCTCTGTTCCCTGGGCTCTCTCATCTTCCAGCAACTGGACAGGGCTCCTTGGGGACTGCAGAAGCCCTCAAAGCTCCTTCCAGAAGTCCAGGCTAGCAACTGGCACCAAAAGTGAATGGTCACAGCAAGTGGCAAGCCAGCTGAGATTCCAAGAGTGAGGGAACGGCCCCCAGCCCTTCTTGATAGGGGACAGCAAAATACTCACATTGCAAAGGAGACATGGAAATAGGGACGAGAATCGTCCATTCATGTCTGTGAGCCACTTACCTATGACCAATTTATTTGTTTAAAATAATTTGGTCCAAATCCAAACAGTAATTTCATTTGAATATGACAAAATGACTCCAAAATTAATCTTAAATAATTAAATTAATACATTTTAAAAATTTCAAAGAGTAATGAGGAAATCATGCTAATCAGATACTAAAAGTTATGAAACATTTATTAAAGTGGTATGGTATCAGAATTAGAAGGTAGCCATTAGAGGAGATCATGATTCTGGGATTTATATAAAAACTTAAGATATTTCAAAGATATAACCCATTTTAGTGGGGAAGGATGGCTTACACAATGCTGTTGAGAAATTTTGCTTTAGTATTTAGAAAACAGTTTAGATCTTCTGCAAGTACTATGTAAGAAAATGGATTCCAGATACATTTAAGAAGGAAATAATAAGCAAAACTAAGGAACTACTAAGAGGTAACACGGGTTAATATTTATCTGATTTCTTGGTGTGGAAGAATTTTTTAAGCCTAAAGGCAATGGAATAAATACAAAAACTAATAGATTTGACTACCTAAAAATGTTAGAAACATAGGCACATGCCGAAAGAATTCAACATTGAATGAAACACCTTGAAATGTTTAACAGAAGTGAAGGAGAAATACTTATACTATACCCAGAAATCATGCAATCAATTAAAAAGCCCATTAAAAGCATAAATGCACGTCTGAAGCATATGAACAGAAAATTTCCATATACCACTAGCAAACATATGGGAAAAGTTTAAGTATCATAATAATCTAATACAATTTTATAAATATTTCCAGAAAATGATAACCTAGTGCTTGCTAGTGAATATCTGGTAAACATATTTCTTTTTTTTAATTTTTTTATTGGGTGCATTGTAATTTTACATCATATCGGGGTACAGAGTGTCAGAAAAATACATGTGCACAACTCTTGCTGCCCTCCCCACCGGGTCCCCCCTCTCTCATCCCCACCCCACAAGTATTTGAGATTGGAATTGGCAATTTTATATACATTCGTTGCATTATTTCTGTTATTGCATTCTTTATGACTTTGTCTCCCCCCTCCCTGCCCTAATCCCCCTCAGTCACTCCCCTGGGGTCTCTGCTCATCTGTTTGATGTTGCCCTTATTTCTGAATATCTTTCTAGCTTCCACATATAAGAGAGAACATACATCTACTCATTCTTTGGGACTGGGTGTACTCTCTTAATATAATATTCTCGAGTTCCATCTATTTTCCTGAAAATGGTATAATTTTGTTCTTCTTTATGGCTGAGTAAAATTCCATTGTGTGTATATACCAAAGTTTTGTGATCCATTCGTCCATTAATGTGGGGAAATAGGAACCCTGCTACACTGTTGGTGGGACTGCAAGCTAGTACAGCTGCTTTGGAAATCAGTGTGGAGATTCTCAGAAGACTGGGAACAGGACTACCATATGACCCAGCGATAACGTTCCTGGGCATCTTCCCAAAGGAAATGAAATCAAAATATTATAATCAGATTTGCATATCCACGTTCATAGCAGCACAATTTACAATAGCCAAACTATGGAATCAGCCTAGATATCCATAAGCTACTTTCAAACATGGCTGCCAGAAAAAAATGATGCTCCGATTTTGTTGGAAAACAATCGGGTAGTTGTTGGTCTTCTTTGACTTAGTATCGTTTGACCTAACTTTAATTAGGTCAAAATTTGACCTAATTTTGCTTTAGAAATAAATCCTAAGAAAATTACCTCAAATATGGGGGCAGTATTGAGTCTAAGAGTGTTCCTTAGGGCAAACATCCATAAAAAAAAATGATCGAAGTGGCCAAAAGTGTTAGAGAAAGGCCATAAGTCATGACACGGGATAGACTCTTGGCTTGTCCCTCGTGGTATTCATGACGCATCTTAGAGAACAGAAGAAAACACCAGGACTGAGGCGAAGTCTCACCTTTGTGTAGGGAGGCTGGGGTGCTCTTCTTTCTCCCCTTCCCTCCCCCTCTGTTTTCCACATTGTCTAACAGGATCACAGGTGGCTTCCAGAGCAAGACGAGCATCTTTAGTCTCCAGGGAAGAAGCAGTCTGTGTGGGTCTGTGTGTGGACTTGTGCTCATGTCAGGCGGGTCGGGAGAGCGAAGGGACGTTCCTGTCCTCAGGGCTCCCGCACACCCCCAGTCCCACAGAGAGAAGGAGCACCGCGTGCTGTAACAAGTGCTGACTTTGGGGGAGTTTATTAGAACTAAATGCTTAGGATTATTTCATCAAATTAGAGCAGTCAGGGCAGCATTTTGAGACCTGCACGAAAATGCCACCTTGGGTCCTGCTCATCACCGCGGTGCACAGGGTGTCCCTGTGATGTGTGCAGCTGTACGTGGGCCTGTTGATACAGCATCATTCTCCCATAAACCTCTGATCTGCTGAAAGGTGACTACAAAGCCCACAGCCTCCGTGGCAAGGCAGGGCGAGCCTCACAATGCGTGTGTGAGAAAGGGAGGGTCCCAGGGGCCCCTTGCTGTGCATGTAGCAGCTAATTGGGCCTGTTAGGGTCAGCAATTAGC
This sequence comes from Glis glis, assembly GCA_004027185.1. Classification (NCBI taxonomy): domain Eukaryota; kingdom Metazoa; phylum Chordata; class Mammalia; order Rodentia; family Gliridae; genus Glis; species Glis glis. Next base: position 8,190 of record PVJS01033888.1, read on the forward strand.
CGGGAGCTATTCAGAACTTCTGACAGGGCTACCTTTATCTGTAAACCAGCTCCGCGTTGAACAATAACACCACAGCCGGGCGGGAGGCGTCCCGTGCTGCACAAAGCAGGTCGAGAGCATGTCAGGGTAGACAGAGCTTTCCCCGGGCTGGGGAATTATCATGTCATTCCCGAGAGTGGGGCCCTGCCGTCGCCTGCGCTCCGTCAGGGCCACACGAGGCGATCCTCCGCGAGAGACGCTGCATTCTCTCTAGTCTCAATTATGAAATTGAGTTTGCGAAAACTCAAAATTTCACTTTAGAATATGCGGAAGGTTATGTTTTCTTTTCAAACGGTGAAAAAAGTATGAAATATTTCACTTCAAAAACAATCCACTGGTGTTGTTTTAAGGATCTGTAAGAGTGAAGTTGGGAAAATAAAACTTGGAAAAGGCGTCTCTGGAGTCTTAGGGTTTCACGCCTGCCTCGGATAGTCACGCTGACAACGTGTGTGTGTGTGTGTGTGTGTGTGTGCGTGTGTGTGTGTGTGCATCATCCTGTTCTGCCCTTGACCCCTACCTGGCCCGCCCCTGCTGTTTGCATTTGCCCTCAAAGGATGGAAACTGCCATCCTTTCCCAAATAATCCATTTATTCCCCCGAGAAAAGGGCCCTTCTACAAAGTTACCTTCCTCGCACTTTATGGCTGAGTTGTGGGTTCATTTTTCATTTGTTATTTTGTTTGATTGTGCTTATTTTGTTTTTATTTTGGTTTTCCGTGGGAGGGTACATAGAGGGCTGACAGGCTGGAGGGAAGCAGGGCCTATCCTCGCAAGCGAGACACCTCCAGGTCCCCTGGAGGAGCAGGGCCCCACCTGGCTGCTACCGCCGCCCAGTGACTCCTGTCAGCCTCGCTCTATCCCTCCTGGAGCAGGGCTCCATCACACAGGGAGAGGCACTGTGACAGGTCGGAGGATGACAACTCTATAATTTCAGCGTTAGTTTAATACAATGTAAGTGCCTTATATATTCATGCAGATTTGTTTTACATCTGCTTTTTAGGATAATTGATTTGTACTTGTCCCTACTAGATTTTAGCAATTTGCCCCCATCTTTGTGTTGTTGTTCTCCTCCTCCTCCTTCTTCTTCTTTTCTTTCTCTCTCTCTCTCTCTTTTTTTCCTGTTGTCTCCTTTCAGGTTTTTCTCCATCACCAATGGAAAAAAAGAGAAGCTCTCCCACAAAGCTGGCTGCTCTCTGAAGCCTTTGTTTTGCCAGGAAGCCCTCTCCTGCCAGAGAGGCCCCTCTGGCGCCGCCCTGCTGGCTAAGCGGTGCAGTGCAGTGGATATAGGGTACTCGGGGCTGCCTGGGGTTGATTTGCCAGTACTCTGCTGTGAGCTAAGCCTGCCTATGTCTCCCATGGGGCTTAAAGTTCCCTTCAAGAGCACACAGAGACTGATCGATGGGGTCTAGGCGCAGACTCAGTTTCCCCGATAGCCCCTCCTAGTCTGTCATTACTCAGAGGAAAGACTGGCAGGTGGGGAGCAGATTTAATGGTGAATTTTCCTGTGTAAATCCAGTTTTCCTATGTGTCTTGGTCACCAATTTTTCACCAAGAAACTAGCATTTCTATCCTGCAACAAGTTTACAGTTCTTTTCCTTTTTTACTTTACGGCAAGCACATTTCTGCACCATTGGGCTGACAGCTGAAATCCGTGCCCCTCTGAGCACGATGTCAGTTGCGGGCCAGCCTGGCAGCGAGAGGAGAGGGGAACAGCCAACAGGAAAACGAAGCACTTTCCGATTGTGACCGGCCCAGCTGAAACTGTGTGTCATGTGTCAGAAACCCCACGGCCTGCCAGGTCTCCGCGGATGTAGCTTTGCCTCTCCTGACACATTCAAAGACTCCCGGGATGCCAGCCCGCACCTGTAGCTCTCCCGGCTGACGTGCAACCAGGCAGCTCTGGAGAGAGGGGACCAGCCCTGCTCCAGGAAACGGGCTGCGTGGCAGACAGCCGGGCCCACCAAGTCGTTTCTGAAATCTGGACTCCATTATGATATGCAGCCAGGTACAAACTGACAGACGGACCGCTTTCTCCCATCTCCGGGCTGTTCCCTTGTTTACTGAACTTTTCAGCCTTCGTGGAAGATTCTCTAAAGGCACCCGTGTGGTGTCTCTTAAGGAGCAGGGCTGCCAGATGTCTCCATGTCATTTCTAAAGGGTGCGGAAGGGAAAAGGAAGGGACAGGAGGAAAAGATGAGGCTCCAGGAGAGGAGCTATGAAAACGAATCCGGAGCTCAGCAGCCTCGGTCTGAAGGGCTGCAATTACCGGGATCGGCGAATCCTGTTTGCTCTGTTTCCACAACTGCAAAATAAAACATAGATAATTCTTGCATCAACAGAAGAATGAATGAGTTTCTCTATATCCCTTTACTTTCTGATATTTAAAAATTAAGACTTCAATAAATACGGGTTGCTTAAAAGAACCAAGATAGTGTGGACCTATGTTTATAGAATGGAAATATGTTAAAGCATGGCATTTTTAGCTGGGTGTGTGTAGTTGGCATGTGCCTGCAATCTCAGTACTTGAGAGGCTGAGACCGGAGGCTTGCAGGTTTGAGGACAGTCTCAGCAATGTAGCGAGACCCTGCTTCAACATAAAAAAAATAAAATAGGGCTGGGGGTGCAGCTCAGAGGTAGAATGCCCCTGGGTTCAATCCCCAGTACCACACACACATACACACACACACACACACACACACACACATACACACATACACATCAAACCATTTTTATTGGTAAAATTGATCAAAATAACTAGAGAGAAAGTTTGCACACTTGATAAAGTTGGGTTTAAATATCCAGTGCACAGAAAGGGAAAGGAGAACTCCCAGGGCCCTGGGGCAGAGCAGCAGTGCGGTGGAATGAGGGTCCCCAGATCCACGTTGGGTCAGGGCTGTGTTGGCCAAGGCTGTGGTTCCACACGCTGTGTAGTGCCCCCTGGGGAGGAAGAAGACTTCACTTTCCAGAAGCCCCTCCTGGACTTGGGGGCCCAGGCCTTGGTGTGGCCACCCTCTGGGGTCCTGATTTCAACATGGCCCTCCCAGATGCTGGGGAGAATCAGTCTCCCAGAAACACAGCCAGCGGACAGGGAAAGCACAGTCCTGGGTGGGAAGTCCTCTCTGACAGGGTGGAGTCCTCAGATTCCATCCCAAGTCTCCTCTCTGAAGTCCATCACTTCTTCATTGACAGTAATCCTTACCCTTGTCAAGAAGTGGAATTCTTTTCTCCCCTGTTATAGTCAAGATAAAAACCTTTAAAATATATATGTATATATGCATCTGTATCTGTAATAAATACATATGTATACATATGTGTCTGTATATACTTATTTATTTATGTGTGTGTGTGTGTGTGTGTGTGTGTGTGTGTGTGTGTGGTCCTGGGGATTGAACCCAGGACCATTCTACCTCTGAGCTACACCCCAAGCCTTTTTTTTAGTTTCTGTTTTGAAACAGGGTCTTGCTAGATTGCTGAGAGTCTCACTAAATTGCTGAGGCTGGTCTTGAACCTGTGATCCTCCTGTTTCAGCCTCCCAAGTACTGGGATTACAGGCGTGTACCACCATTCCTTGCACTTATCTAAATTTAAATTAAAATTAGCTTTATGATAATTTTCAACACTTTAGATTTGCTTTTAAAAAGCCGATGTGAAAAAAGATGCTATTTGATAATCATTAGCTTTTCAGTTGTCATATATTTTTATTTCCCAGAGACTTTAATTTATACCATCTTTTATGTATTAAAAAGATCATTAATTTGCAGAAAGTATTGCAAATTTTTCCTTTGCCATTTACATTCTAGTTTTGTTTATGGTGGGTTTCATTTTTTGGGGGGATAGAGAGGAGATAATAAAGAGCTTGTGACCAAATGTTTACACTCCTTTATTATTTCTTCTTTTGCTTTTATGCTAAAAGGCCCTTCTTTACTCTGAAATGTTCTAGCTGTCTCAAGCTGCAATGTTTTTCTTTTCTTGGTTAATAATGCACTGTTTAATCTTTCTGGTGTCGATTATGGTTTATGGTTTGGAGGAGGTGCAAACTGCCTTTGTCCCCAGTATGGTTGAGGATGATCTCTGTGGTGTGAGAAATACGCGAGTTATTCAATGTTGGCACACATGGAGACCTAGAACAGCTTGTGCTACTCCTCTGCTCCGATAGGTTGGCCGACTGGTCAGAAACCTGCTAAGCTGACCTTAGGCAAAGTTCTACGTGCTCCACCGTGCTCTTCATTTTAAACTATTCTTTAAATTTTCACCCATTTATTATTCCCTAGGTAATTTAGAATTTTGATTGCAATTGCTTTCATTTACAGGAAAATGACATCTTTTAACACTCTTCGGTCATTTCATAGAGAAATATATGCTTTCATTTAGTCAAGATTTTATGTGTTTCAGGTTTTTAAAATATTTTCAAAATTTTATGTGTTACTCCTTGGTAACATGTTTTGATTGAAATGAGATAGGGATCGTTTTTAAAATTATTTTCCTTAGGATTTTAGGGCTACAAGGAAAGAATTTTTTTGTGTACATTTATTTTGTCACTTGCCTGTGTATCGAATCCATTCTGTAGTCATCAACTTCTCCTCTCCTATCTATTTTTAGTTGATACATTGGAACTATTTATTGGGTAAATACTTATTTAGTCACTATTGCAATAAATAGATACTTATATTATTTCACATGGTAATGATTTTACTAGAACAAATTCACTAGTTATATCTCGTGTTTTATTGTATTAAACCAACAATAAAAATTTTCATACTACTCTTAAGTCAGCAGACTTCTGCATCCAGGTCTGACCTAAGCAGACTGCCTCCCCATTGAGAATGTAGACTGATCGTGTGACATAATTGTAATCTTAATATTAAGGCAACAACCTTTCAATCTTGATTTAAAAACAAGCTTTTGGAGTAAAAAACACCTTTTATTAGGGTGTTATGATTTGGATTTAAAATGTCCCCAAAGCACATATGTTAAGTAATGTAGGCAGGTTTAGAGGTGGGCATAGCTGGAGCAGGTGGGTAGCAGTGGTATGGCCTTGGGGACTATCTATGTTCCTGGTCCCTCCTCTTTCTCTCTCTGTTTCCAGTTGCCATGAGTGGGGGCGGCTTTCCTCCACCATGCCACCCTGCCACTGTAGTTTCTGCCTTAGATCTAGCTGACTATGGACTGAACCTCTAAAAATGTGAGCCAAATAAACCTTTCCTCCTCTAAGTTGTGCTTGTCAGGTGTTTTTGTCCACAGCAACGAGAAGGCTGACTAAAACACAGGGTAGGATAGAATCTTTGATCTGTTCATATCTTTACTTGTGTGCTTATCATTCACCTCCCTGGCTAGACGACCAGTTCGTTGAGGGCAGGGGACGGACTCACTTGGTCCTCAGTGCCCTGTGTCTGGTGAATAATCAAGAACTTAGGAATCCATCTGTTTTGATATGCTGTGCAGCATTTAAAAGGTATGAGAATTTCTATTCTTGCAAGGAGAAAATAAGTCTGAAGTTACAGGCAGTTTTGGAATTATTTCTGTAGGAATCATTTCAATTTTACTATTTGAAGATTTTCTTATTGTTTGTAAGTCAACTTTGGTAATTTTCTTCTAGAGAATAATTTGTTTTATAAGAACATTGCTATTGTGAATATAAAAAATTTTAAAAGTTAGTCTTAATAATTCAAAATATTTATCTATCTATAGTGATAGCTCCTTTTTAAATACTGATTTTATATATTTATGGGGATTAATAATTTAGTATCTTGATTATTTCTGTCAAGAAATTGTCTATGCATTAGTTATTTTGAGAAATTAACTCTTGAATGTATTTTAAAAATTACAAGTTATTTTCTTAGTTTCTGATGCATTGATCGCTGTCTGGTCCTGCCCCCTGAGGAGTGGGGGAGACAAGTCTAGATTTATGTGTGGTCCCTACTGTCAACATAATGGTTTACCTAAGAGATGAGTCCTGACTCCTTCTCGGCCTCCCTGGACACTACCCTGTGGAGAGGTTTTTAGCTGTATTTAATGAAAGAATAGGAAAAAGCACTTCTACAATATCTTTGTTCTATAGATGAATCTTAAAATATCTTTCAAGAGATTTAAAAATGCTCAGAATTATTTGCTATTCTCTAGTTATAAACAATACTTTTATTTATTTATTTATTGCGGTACTGGGGATCTAACCCAGGGGCATTTTACCTCAAAGCTACACCCCCAGCCCTATTTTTTATTCTTTATTTTGAAACAGTGTCTCACTAAGTTGTGGAGGACCTCACTAAGTAGCTCAGACTCTCTGCGAATCTGCAATCCTCCTGTCTCAGCCTCCCAAGTACTGGGATTACAAGTGTTTGCCACCACAGCCAGCTTGAACAATACTATTAGAAATAAATGAAGCTTTAACAAAACTCAACCATCTGGTTAAAAAACAAATAACCCAGATTAAGAAGAAATCAAATACTTACAGGGTGCTTAAAACTAATGATAATAAAAAGTTTGGGCCAAGTTGTCAAAAATACAGTTACAAGGAAATTTATAGGTATATCACATTCATTTTTATACATTAAATTTTTAACACAAAAAAGTGAAATAAGTTACTTAAGTGCTCAACTCAGTAGATTTTTAAGCAAGAACAAGGAAGCCAAGTGATGGTGGGTTTCGTAGAGGAAACCTGGGGACAGAAGTAAGTGGCACATTTTTCAGTGTTGTAAGAAAAGAACCTAGAATCCTATATTCAAGAAAAATATTCTTCAAGAATGATGGAGTAGTGAAGAAACTCTTAGACCAAAGAGAGCCAAGAATTTATTGGCAGTGATTCTACCCTACTATGGTTATAGGAACTTCTCTAAACAGAAAGTAAATATTGAAGGAAAGGAACTTGAACGTATGGGATAAAAAAATCCAAAAAATATGAGTTGATAAAAGAGATTTTGTTTCTCCTCTCGAGTTCTCTAACTTACGTATGACAGTTGAAACAAACATTATAACACTGTCTAAGGTGGTTCTGTAGAGAGGAAATACTTAACAAAATTATATTATAAATGGGGGACAGTAGCCGGGCCCGGTGGCGCATGCTTGTAATCCCAGTACTTTGGGAGACGGAGACCGGAGGATCCGGGTTTGCGGCCAGCCTCAGCTCTCTCTCTCTCTCTCTCTCTCTCTCTTCCTGCCTCTCTCTCTCTCTCTCTCTCTCTCTACTTAGTGAGGCCCTCCGCAACTTCATGAGACTCGGTTTTAAAATAAAGTATACAAAAATAGGGCCGGGGATGTAGCGTGGAGGTACAATGTCCCTGGGTTCAATCCCCGGTACCGCAAAAAAAAAAATGGGGGACAGTAGTGACACTTCAGAGGACTACACTTCAATCTTAGTGGGAAGAGTTGACACCAGTAGACTGTGATGTTATGTATATTTATAAAAAAAATCAATGAAACTGACCAAAACAAAGCAAGCAGGTTACAAACCTCAAGTATACATCTTCTCAGGAATATAGATTAAAATCATTATCAAAGTCTTTCAAACAGAATTCAGTAATACACAAAGAAAATTTTACACCATGAGTAGGCGGGTCTTATTTTGGAATGCTAGAGTGGTTCAGTATTTTTTAAAAAATCAATCAATGTAACTCACTGTATTCATGAGCTATTATAATTTGGATCTGGAATGTCCCTTAACAGCTCATATGCTGAAGGCTTGGTCCTCAATGTTCAGCCAGAGGTGAATGGATCCTGAGGGCTCTGACTTCCTCGGTAGATGAACCCACTGGTAGCTGAATGGACTACTGAGAGGTGATGGAAACACTAGGCAGGTGGTGCATGGTTGGAGGAAGTAGGTCACTGGGGCATGCCCTTGGGGACCATATCTGTCCCTGGCCCTTCCCCCCCCCGCCTCCTGGCTGCCATGTCTGAGCAGCTTGCCTTCACCACGCCCTTCTGCCATGATCGCCTGCCTCACCTCAGACCCAAAGCACTGGAGCCAGCTGGTCATGGGCTGGATCCTCAGAAATCTTGAGTGCACAGAAACCTTCCTCCTTTAAGTTGTTTTCTCAGATATATGTCACAGCAATGAAAAGCTCACACGGGAGCAAGGAAGAAAAATCACATCAATTAAGACAACAATATATTTGACAAAACTCAATACCCATTAATGATAAACATTCTCGGTAAATTAGGGATAGAGGGGAATGCCCCAGCTCGATAAAGAATTCCAGTCTACAGAATGCCAGAGCTGGCAACGTTGATAATGAAAGAGTAAATGCTTCTTCCTGAAATTGAGAATTAGGTGCATGGGACGCCACTGGATATCACGGTGGAGGAGATATCAAGGCCATGTTACATTTGAGAAGGATGAATAGGCCGGGCATGATGGCACGCTTGTAATCCCAGTACTTGGGAGGCTGAGACAGGAGGATCGCCGGTTTGTTGCCAACCTCATCCTCTTAGAGAGGCCCTCCGCAACTTAGTGAGACCCTGTTTCAAAATAAAGAATAAAAAAATAGGGGCGGGGGTATAGCTCAGATGTAGAATGCCCCTGGGTTCAATCCCCAGCACCAAAGAGAGAGAGAGAGAGAGAGAGAGAGAGAGAGAGAGAGTAGGATGACTAGAATGTAACATGGCAGAGCTGGGAGGTGAGGTGGGGAAGCACTAGATGGGATGTGTACTTCATGAGTGTCTCGGGAACATTCTCACTACTATAATCCAAAGCAAATGACCACACAACTTAGAGGAAGGAGATTTATTTGCTCAGTTTCTTGGAGACTCTGAGGTCAGTCCATGTGAGACCCAGGTCTAGGGATCTTAGGACACGGTGGTGGGAAGCAGAGAGAGGAAGAGGGCAAGGCTCTGTGCTCACATCATGGAGGCTGGAAGCAAGAGAGAACAAGAAAGCAAGGGGATTCAAAGGCACCAGCATAATCCCTAAGGCCACACCCCAGGGACCCACTTTCTCCAGCCACGCCTCACTGGGCTAGGTTACCACCCAGAAATTCCATTATGACTACGATGGATTTATCTACTGATAAATCCATGAGTTAACTATATCAACGCTCAGGACTTAACTATATCAATAGTGAATGTTCCCTGGAGACAGGGGACCACAGAGAAGGGCCGACTGCATGGAGAGCAGCAGAGAGGGGAGCCTGCTGACCTGCTCACTGACTAAGCCTGCTGGGTGACAGTCTCAAAGCTGGGGTGATGTGGTGATGTTGGGTTGGGGGACTGGGGGACAGTCATGCCCACAGGCAGGACAGGTGGCAAGGGCAGGAGGTAAGTTGAGTGGAAGGAGAAACTTCTCCAAATGCTGAGTTTGGTTGGCTGAGTGACAACGCCTATAGACCTCAGTGTGAAAGTTTCTTGGAGACAGGAAATGGTGTCGGAAGTTCAGAAGGAAGTCCAGGGGTAGGAACAGGGTCCCAGAGCCAGCAGAATGTCAGAAGAGTAGCCATGTGATGCGTGGAATTGCTTGCCATGGGAGACAGTGGACAAAAAGGAGGAAGGGGGACCTGGGTGGACACTTGGGAAAGGCTTAGGGCAGAGGAAGAAATAGCCACAGCACAGGCATTGGGATTCCAAGTACCACTGAGGTAGAAGGAACGATGGCGAGAAAGGTCCAGTGGCTGAGGTCAAGTGTCAGGGAACGAGAAGGCCAGTCACTGACCAAATGGCACAGCTCCTTCCAAGTAATTCACTTTTCTAGAAAGAGTGTGGATGATAATAACACCTGATCATAATTGCCACCTGTGTGTCTTCATGTTCCATTGGAAAAGTTTATGGGGTGAAGAAGTCTACCCGAGGTTGCACAGCATCACCACACATTGGACTCTGGATGGTGGACTGCAGGGGCCATGCCCTTTATGTGGCGCAGTGCTGGCTATCATTAAGGCGGGTCTGGTGCCCTCCTAGAGCTCTGGAACCCCTCTCCCTGGCTACCAAAAAGCAGCACAGATCATGAGACTGTGACTTCACTTCAAAACACCACCACTCCCTTCCTGCCCACGAAGCCTACACTGTCCTTTCAACCTGACAGTCTAACAGCAGTGTGCTCTCTGCTTTTATCTAGAAAGGACTCCTTTTAGAGCATGCGCTGCCCTTGTGCTCACCTCTAGAATCCATTTGTCGTCCTCATCCTTCTCACTAAAAACTGCTGCTTACCAGAGTGACTAGAAACAGGAAACATAAAACTGCATTTCCCCACACCTCAAATGAAACCTTCCAGAAGGACATGAATGTGCCCCATTCTCTTTATCTGTTGAATTTTTCCGCATCTCAATCCCAAACCCGTTTTCATATTTGGTCACAGACAGGCTGAACGAGGACAGCAACTGACCCCTAGGACTCTTCGCTCGCATTTATTTGCTGTCTTCCTTCATTTTGACTGTTTTTCCTTTTCTGTATCTCGCTTTCTCCCGTGGCACGGGAAGTCCCACTGAGGTATGTCTTTGTTTCGCAGAGTCCCACCATTCAGCAGCTGATGGTGTCCCAGAACACTGACTCCGATGTCCCGTGGCGTCTGGGATTTGCATTAGTAGTTTATTCCAGGGCTTTGGTTAGGGATCATTGCACTGCAGATCTCATACTGAGGCAAACACAATCTCTCTCTCTCTTTCACACACACACGCACATGCACATACACATACATACACACACACACACACACACACACACACACACATCACGTCACACACAGATATCTCCAGCTAAATATATTCATGACACCCAACATTATCACAGGGTTTTCATACAAAGAAATGACCAGCATTGCCATTCGACGCGTGTGTTATCTCAAGCAGGGAACACTAAGCAGCACATTATTACATCCCCATGTGACAGATGAGTGTCAACGGAAGAGGCTGATAACAATAAATTAATGTGTGGTGGGCTTGAGGGGGAAATAACAAGACAGAGGAGCTCTGAAATCGGAGCTAAGTTGTGCTCACAGCTCGCGCTGGCCTCTCTTGAGTGGGGCTTGAATGCCGAATGTCGAAATGTTTTTTCTTCCCACGGTTATCCAATGCCGAGAGAGTAAAGTTCATCAGTGGGAAGATGGTCAAGGATGATTATTTCAGTTGATTCAAATGGAAACTAAGTTGGGAAAGGAAATGCATTCATCTTTGTACTTCTCCGAATTGTATTTCAGACACACAGCAGGTTCGTGTTCTATTTTTTAGTGATCGTTACAAAGAAAATCACGGAACCTGGAAATTCCATCTTGACCTTCATTTCAAGCTAGATGGAGGTGTCCTCACGGTATCGCCATGTGTCAACACAAGGCATGGGGCATTTAAAATGCACTTTGTGGCCAACAGATGGCCACTGGCCTAGGGAAAATTGATGATTAGAATGGGAAAAGTTGCATTACGATCCCAAACTTTACTATGCTGAGAGCCATCAAGACCACAGATTTCAATATACAGCCTTCTCCACCCTGATTTTCACCACTTCCGGGTAAAAGAGTGTCTTTGGAGGATGCATTGATAGCGGTAATTAATATGATTGAAATTGCAAACTGCCTCATCAGACCACACGTTCACTAACACATTCATAGAATTTAGACAAATGTCATCACACTTTGGCTTGAAATAGAGATCACTATTGACATGAATATTTTATGTAGAATGAAGTATGTGTGAGAAATGCAATATACACATGTGCTAGTTTTCTTGGGTAAATTAATTAAATCGGTCTACAAACTGGAAGTTTTCGCTTATGTAATAGGCATTTTGCTCCACGCAGGGGCCCCAAAGGTGAACAAATTTCTCATCTCCAAGGAGTTTATGATTTAATGGGATGGAACAATGTTTGGAGAAATACACAGATATGGTACAGGGTACTGGAAAGCTGAGAGACAAAGAATATAAAAAATACACCCTGCTGGGTGCGATGGTGCACACCTGTAATTCCAGTACTTAGGAGGCTAAGACAGTAGGATAGCCGGTTCGCAGTCAGCCTCAGCAACTTAGTGAAACTCTCAGCAACTCAGTGAGAGCCTGTTTCAAAATATAAAAGAAATTAAAGAGGGCTGGGGGTATATCTTAGAGCTAGAATGCCCCTGGGTTAAATCCCCAATAATACACACACACACACACACACACACACACACACACACACAATCCCTCATCATAATGAACAAAAGCCAAAAGTAGGTATTTGAACAAGACATTTTTGTGAGACAAATTTCTGAGAAAGGGAGACAGTGTGTCAACATCAGGAAAGATGTGGGTAGCTCATCTGAACCATGAGAGATCAGAACACTGTGAGAGAGTGGAGGGCATGCCCCCACTATCTGACCCCCTCCTCGTGTGGGGCAGGGCAAGGACCTGGATCCCACTGAGAAAGGCTCTCTGGCACCAAGGCCGGGCAAGACAGCAGGAGCCAGGAGAGCCAGAATCAGGGACCAAAATCTTCAAATAAAGTGTCTAATCCCAAAGGAACCAGGTCACTCGGCTCCAGCAACTTAAAGTTAGAAAACTGAGACCAATAAGAATCCAGGACAACTTCAGAGAGCTTTTTATAGAGGACGGATGGATGGACAGAAGCCACTAAAGGCAAAATATTTGGCTTGGGCATTCTATCAAAAAGTCTGAGAATCTAATCTGTAAAAGTTTCATATGAAGAGATTGGTTAGCTAGATAATTCTCAAATATTTCCATTTCTTTGGAATAATTGATCAGCAAGTATATCCATGTACTTTGGCTTAAAGAATGAGGATACAAAGACATGTAAAGCAGGCTCAGTTTTTAAACAAACGTTGATCTCTTTAAGCAATTTAGATGTGATCTACATCAAATTTTTCTAACACGGTGTCTACGAGTGAAGATTTTAAGAGTGATTTCAGGAAGAAGAATCTAGAGTTGAGAGGAAAGAGCACTGGCTTTGGAATCAAGTGTCCTGAGGGTTGGTTCTGACACTTGCTGGCTGTGTCATTTATTCGATTCCTATCTTCTCTGAAATTCAATTTTCTCTTCTGTAAAATGAGAGCGATATACCCACCTTTATCAATTAGGATTATTTAATTGCAAGCCACAGAAAATTGTTATGGCTAACCTAAGCAAAACATGGTTTTACTGAAAGGATATTATATAGTTCATAGAAATCAAAAGAAACCCAGAGAGACATTTTTTATTAAAAAAAAGGCATCAAGCCAGGCAAGGTGACACACACCTCCCAGTACTTGGGCGGCTGAGACAGGAGGATTACAGGTTTGAGGCCAGCCTTAGCAACCTTGTAAGGCCCTCTGCAATTTAGTTACGACCCTGTTTCAAAATTTAAAAAAATAGGGCTGTGGAATAGCTCAGAGGTAGAATGCCTCTGGGTTTAATCCCCAGTATCACAAACAAGCAAGCATCAAGACTTCCCGAGAGGGTCAAGCAGCAAGAACTATGTAACCTAAGCAAGAGTCCTGTCAAGGAGCTACCATTAAAATGAGCAAGATCCAACAATTTTTTTTTCTTTTTTTTTTATGTTTTTATTGGTGCATTGTAGTCTCAATTCACAATGAGTATCAGTTTGGTGTTAACATACATGCACACAGCTCTTGGTGTCCCTCCCCCCCGCCTCCCCCCCGCCTCCCCCCCACATGTAGCACTGAGAATGATGTTGGTATAATCTCACATATACACATTGTTTATGACAGTAATTCCATGGATTCACTACTTTCTTACCCTTCCCCTTCCCTTGTATCCCTTCT
>PVJS01033889.1:0-14635 GCA_004027185.1 Glis glis
GGTCTCACTAAGTTGCAGAGGGCCTCACTAAGTAGCTGAGGCTGGCCATGAACCCAGATCCTCCTGTCTCAGCCCCCCCAAGTACTGGGATTACAAGCGTGGGCCACCAGCCGGGCTCTGCATGATGTTTTAAGCAGAGGCCTGGGGGTGGAGTTCAGCAGCAGAGTGCTTGCCTAGCATGCACGAGGCCCTGGGGTTTAATCTCCAGTCTCACAAAAATATATAGATGATAGACAAGTAAATAAATAAAACGTAGGCAAAGAAACCAGTCACTAGCAAGATCTCATTTGCCACTGCATGTTCATTTACTACTGTCATGTTCACATGTCATGTTCATGTTCTCACATGAAGCCAGGAGAAGAGGCATGGAGGGGCAGGGAGAAAGACCACAGCCGTGGACTGAAGAATCTGGAGTCTCCTTTCTACACGGAAAGTCCGGGGCAAATCACTTACCTTAGACCAGCCTCAGTCTGGTCACTGTATATTTGTCAATGGAAATAATATTAGCTGCCTTAACTATCTCACAGAATTTAGAAAATGACCCAAACAAAGAATACATGAGACAGAATCTTAAAAACTATTATGCTCAAAAAGGATGCAGAGGAGCTGGCAATTTTCTTAAAGTTCTGTGGTCTTGAAGCTTTTATTAATAAAGACTGATTGTAAGAAAGGGAACATAAGCCTGATTAAATTTCTACTTCAACGACTATTAAACCAGGTGACTGAAAATCCCAGAGGTATCTTAGGGTTCTGCATTTTGGGTAGCAAATACTATGATCATGGTATTTTCTGCATAGTTTAACATTTTTTCGATTAAAAATTCACCCCCTTGGGGATGGGGATGTAGATCAATGGTAGAGCATTTGCCTAGCATGCATGGGGCCCTGCATTCAATTCCCAGTACCATTAAAAAAATAATAAAGGAAGAAAGGAAGAAAGAAAAACCAAGCTAGGTATGGTGGCCCACACCTATAATCCCAGCTACACAGAAGGCTGAGGTAGGAAGACTGCAAGTTTGAGGCCAGTCTCGGCAACTTAGTGAGACCCTGTCTCAAAAAAAATTTTTTTAAAAAGGCTAGGGCTGCCAGGCGTGGTGGCGCACACTTGTAATCCCAGTACTTGGGAGGCGGAGACCGGAGGATCCGGGTTCGTGGCCAGTCTCACCTACTTAGTGAGGCCCTCCGCAACTTTGTGAGACCCGGCTTCAAAATAAAGTATAAAAAAATAGGGCTGGGGTGTAGCACGGAGGTAGAACGCCCCTGGGTTCAATCCCTGGTACCGCAAAAAATAAAAAATAAAAAATAAAAAAAAAATTTAAAAAGCAGCTAATAAGTATTGGTGAGGATTGAGAGAAATTGGAATCCTTGTGCATGGTTGGTTGGACTGTAAAATGATGCAACTGTTCTGGTAAACAGTATAGCGGGGCAAAGAAACTATTCTGCATGGTACTATAATGGCTGATGCATATCTTATATTTGTCAAAAGCTACAAAACTACCATATGACCCACCAATCTTATTTCTGGGTATATACCCAAAAGAATTGAAAGCAGGGTCTTGAAGAGATATATACTCATATCCATAGGAACTCTGTTCCCAATAACCAAGAGATGGAAGCTACCCAGTGTCCATCGATGGCTGAATAAATAAAATGTGGTATATACAGACAGTAGAATACTATGTAACATTTAAAAGGAAGGAAATCCTGTCACACATTAAAATATAGATGAATCATGAGAACATTATGCTAAGTGAAATAAGCCAGTCACAAAAGATCAAATGCTGTATGAGTTCCCTTATATGGGGAATCTAAAACAGTCAAAATCATTGGATGTGGTGGTGCATACCTATAATCCCAGTACTTTGGAGGCTGAGACAGGAGGATCCCAGATTCAAGGACAGCCTCAGCAACCTAGTGAGACTCTCAGCAACCTAGCGAGACCCTGTTTCAAAACAAAAAATAAAATAGGACTGGGGGTGTAGCTCAGAGATAGACTGACCCTGGGTTTAATCCCCAGTACCATAAATAAATAAATAAATAAATAAATAAATAGTCAAAATCATAGAAATAGGAAATATAATGGTGGTTACCAGGAGCCAATGGGCTAGGGGTTAAAGGAGTCATTCATAAAACTTGTAAAAAAAAAACAAGGAATTGTTATTTAATGGACACAGAGTTTCAGTCTGGGACAATGAAAAAGTTGTGGAGATTTGTTTTACTTCAATGTCAACAGACTTACCATCACTGAACTGTACACTTAAATGGTTTAAATGGTAAATTTTAGATATTTTTTAGCACAATAAAGCAATTAAATAAAATACCATCTATTAAAAACAACTTAACCCTTGAAAATTTATTTCAGGTTATATTGTGGCCTACAGCTACATTTGTCAAAATGATGACCAGGGAAGGAGACCACACGTGTGCTCTTGGGAAAAGCTGCTGAAGGAGAGGAAGCATCTATCCCACCTGAAGAATCTAACAAAAGATTAAATTCTGGAAAACTGGCAGCTAGGATGATTTTAATAGAGAGACAGGGAAGATACCAAAGGCTGTCAAATACACTGACAACACCTCATTCATATCCTTCCTAGAGCAGTGGATACTTGCTTTCTCTCTGGACTTGGTATTTTTGCACCGTTTAATACTTTACCCCTTGGGTTTTAATATCTTTTTGGCTCTTTTTCAGCCAAAGCTGAGATGATGACATGGAAAAGGAATTATTCCAGGCACCGTGGCAGCCTGTTCTTGTGTGTGCCTCGTCTTTCAACTGATCAACACCCTGAAAGCAGCTATCTTGCACATCAGTGAACAGCTGCTTTTCTCACGAGATAAAAGCAAAGATAAATGAGAGAGGATGGACCTGAAATAGAATGGCAAAGGTAATGGCACCGGAGGCCAGCCAGCAAGGAAACATCTATTCGAGACTAACTTGGAATCTCTGAGGGGCAATTCTGAACTCAAAACTTATAACAAAAACAGATGCTGCCTTTTGAGTGACAGTTAACTTCAAATAGATTATCTCATTGAATACTTCAACAGTCCTTTCTAGAAATAAGAATCAGGGAGCCTGGAACAGATTGGGTCAACTAAGAGCATCAGGTAGTAAAGGTCAGAATCAATATTTTAACATCAATCACTGTCTCTTTTACAAATTATAAATCATACGCACCACTTTAAAATATAAAACTGTACTTAGCACTATTCTTATCTTTTTTCTAATGCCTAGTCAAGTCAATCCTGAGAATGCTTGTTAAACATATCTTTCCTTGAATAAAAAGTTCAACTCTTAGAATAATTTAAGGGGTTGAGGGTATAGTTCAGTGGAAGAGCACTTGCCTAGTATGCATGGAGCCCTGGGTTTAATCCCAAGCACCATAAAAAATAAAACAAAATGTTGTACTTCTTAGAGACAATGTAAGGTTAATGTTATAAAATTATATTTTAGTATAGGTAAATAAAAATAAAATGACCCCTTATGTTTCAATAGCTTATAAATCTCTAACACTCTGAGCTCCTTATAAGATGCAGGGAAGTGTTCGGTAAGTATTCTTTTTGTAGCCCTGGCTTCTGCCGTGTGCCCCTGCGTGATGTGCTCTCGCCACAGGCCCCTCTGCGTTTCTTACGACTGTGTAACTGCTCTACCTGCAATCCTCCCCTCCCCATCTCAGCAGCACACAGGAGCCTTCCAGGACTCCCGGGCAAGACTTGGAGTCCTTTCCCTTATTCCCATGGTACCCTGAGCCTTCCTCTATCACAGCTCTTCCTCCCTGGTGAAATGACTGACTTAGCTACCTCCCTCAGAGGCCTGGGCTAGTTCAGAACCAGAACTGGGTTCCACTTGCTTTTGTATCCCTAACCCCTGTCAATGGTTTTTGACACAGAAGGTACTCAGTTAACTAACACTTGACTTGCCTCAAGAAGAACTTGAAATTGACTATTTTAATGCTTTCTAGGCAATTCATCTTTACTTACATTTTCATAGAATTCTATGGCCCTAGCAGATTATTATTAAAAATAAGGACAGGGCCAGGTGTAGTGGTACATGCCTGTAATCTCTGTACTTGGGAGGCTGAGAGAGGAGGATCACAGGTTTGAGGACAGCCTCAGCAATATAGCAAGACTCTCAGCAACCTAGTGAGATCCTGTTTCAAAACAAAAAATAAAAAAGGGCTGGGGGTGTAGCTCAGAGGCAGAATGCCCCTAGGTTCAATCCCTGGACACACACACACACACACACACACACACACACAAATTTAAAAAAAGGACAGAGAGGAAGTAGCAGGGAAAGTCCAAGCTGCCTGGTACAAAGGACCGTCAAAGTCCACTATAGCCTTTGTACCAGCTTTCTGGATGGATTCCTGGGTGAGGGAGCCTGGGGAGCTTGGATCATCCTATCTCACTCTCCTAAACTCTCCTGGGACAAATCTCTCCTGCTCTGTCCAGCCAAAGGATGCCTCTTCAATTAGATTGGGCCGTAGAACCCAGTGACAAAGAGTGCGCCTTCACAGCCACAACCCTTGGCTGCCTTGGGTTATCTTTTCTCAGTTACTTTCATGCACAGAGTGAAAATAATAACAGTAACTGTGTATGGGGTGTGGAGGACTGTGGGAGGTATGCCCTTAAGCAAAATACAATACCTGATCCTACCTGGGGCTCCTACTTTTACCTTTTGTGTGTGTGTGTGTGTGTGTGTGTGTGTGTGTGTGTGTGGCACTGGGGATTGAACCCAGAGGCATTCTACCTCTGGGCTATACCCCCAGCCTGATTTTATTTCTCATTTTGAAACAGGGTCTTGCTAAGTTGCTGAGGGCCTCGCTAAGTTGCTGAGGCTGGCTTTGAACCTGCGATCTCCTGTCTTAGCCTCCCAAGTACTGGGATTACAAGCATGCCCACCACGCCTGGCTTACTTTACCTTGTTTACTTTGCAGAACCCCAGAGCTTTTACATCTGCAAGTTTTCCACATGATAATTACACCCCACACCCTACAGGCTGCTGTACCCCCTCTGTTCTCTCCCCCTTTTGTCCCTGTCACTGCATTACTCTGTCCCTGGCCAACTGAACTACTTTGCTTTCTGATCCCCACCTCTGGTTCCAAGGGATCAAAGAAGAGAAATTAAAAAAGGCTCCACTGGGAGAGTTGCCCGTGGAGGAAGGGGAGACTGAACTTTGAGAACCATTTTGTTCACTAAATGATTATGTAACTTTTGGCTCAGAGAGAGATATCCCAAACAGTTGTGAAATGCATTCAGAAGATATTAAAGACAATCACCTACTCTATTCAAATGCAAATAACATCTACGGAGAATGAGGGTTGTATTAGGCACCAGGCCAAGATCTTTCATATATCCTCTCCTCATTTACTCCTCACACTACCGTTTGAGGTAGGCTTTAGCCACTCTCATGAAGATGAATAAGCTGAAGCCCAGGAAGTTCAAGTGGCCTGACACAACGGCACACCTAGAAAGCAGTGAGCTAGCCAGGCGTGGTGCCCACACTTGTAATCCCAGTACTTGGGAGGCTGAGACAGGAGGAGACCAGCCTCAGCAACTTAGTGAGACTCTCAGTAATCTAATAAGACTCTGTTTGAAAACAAAAAAAATAATAATAAAAAAGGGTGGGGGTGTAGTTTGCAGGTAGAATGCCACTTGGTCACAAACAAGAGGCTGAGCCTTGAATTCTGGGCCTCCCCTCCCCTTTCCCAGGTGACCTCTGGATCACAATCTTTCAGGTTTGTTCCCTGAAGAAATGAGAATTGCACACATATTTGAGTCAGGTTCATAATGGGTTTCTCATACAACTACAGGATAACCTGTCAAATGAACCAGAAGACATTGCTTCACTCTGGAAAAGCTCTTCAAGGTCAATCTTTATGGCTTCTAAATGATGGAGTACTTTAAAAATAAAGGGTTTAGGTCTGTAGATATTTTCCAAATATTAAACAAGCATATATGGGATAATATAATGAAACATCATATTTTATACTAAAATGCTCTGATCTGATCTGATAATTAGGTATTTGATACTACCACTTGCCGGCAGGATTTAGAGCTGCAAGAAACTTAATGTTGGAACAGCTGACATTTTCACAGCATGGGGAAATCTAACCTAGTAACCAGGTTGACAAAATGCACGTTATATCCAAGCACAGAGTTACAAATTATGAGTATATCGGCAATTGTCACAATAAACATGTAGACAAATTATTTCACAGTTAAGAGTGTACCATAAACTGGGTGTGGTGGCACACACTTGTAATCCCAGTACTTGGGAGGCTGAAAAAGGAGGATCACAGGTTTGAGGAGAGCCTCAGCAACATACCCAGATTATGAGCAACCTAGTGAAACCCGTGTCAAAATAAAAAATAAGGGCTGGGTGTGGTGGCGCACGCTTGTAATCCCAGTACTTTGGGAGGCAGAGACCGGAGGATCCGGGTTCACGGCCAGCCTCAGCTCTCTCTCTCTCTCTCTCTCTACTTAGTGAGGCCCTCCGCAACTTCGTGAGACCCGGTTTCAAAATGAAGTATAAAAAACAGGGCCGGGGGTGTAGCGCGGAGGTAGAACGCCCCTGGGTTCGATACCCTGTACTGCAAAAAAATAAAAAATAAAAAAATAAGAAGGGCTGGGGTATAGTTGGAGGTAGAATGCCCCTGGGTTCAATCCTCAGTCACACACACACACACACACACACACACACACACACACACACAGTGTACCACAGTAAAGGTAATGACTTTCAAACTTCACAAAGGAAAAATAAATTTAACAACTGATATACACATATGTACATGCACATACGTGTTATATTACCAACCTTTTCACAGGTTAAAAAGCTACATATTAAAGACTTCATATATATCTCTACACACACACACACACACACACACACACACACACACTTGGATTTTTTTTTTTTTGGTTCTGGAGATTGAACCCAAGGGGGTTTTACTATTGAGCTATATACCCAGCTATTTTACCTTTTATTTTGAGACAGGGTCTCTCTAAGTGGCCCAGGCTGGCCTTGAACTTCAGATCCTCCTGTCTCAGCCTCCCAAGTACTGGGATTACAGGTGTGAACCACTACACCCGGCTAAATACTTCATATATTTTATGTCATGTAACCACCAGGAAGACTTTGTTAGGTAGGCAGTTTATAGAAGAGAAAATGAAAGTTCGAAGAATTTTATAATATACATAAAATATGTAGAGCCTACATATTTTAGACCCTGTGGGTCATATGGTTTCTATCACGACCCTTTAACTGTTATTTTTTTGTGTGTATAGCTTGAAAGCATCATAGACAATACATACTTGAATGGGTGTGTCAGTGTTCCAATAAAACTATTTTCATAAACACATAGTGGGTCACACCCTGCACCAAACATTTACTGGTTACAGCATGGAAGACAGCTGATCTTTCCTACTTGATTAAGAAACCATCCCATTTCTTGCCCTGAGTGTGTTGCAATGCATAAACCACACAGAAACTCATTGTTCTGTACAATTAATATGTGCTATCAGAGATTTAAATCAGGAAAATAAACTCACCTATCATTCTACTGTCCACCTTTCCCAAATGCATAAATTCCTTTATGATTATAGAAAAAAATACTTTCCCAAGGAAAGCCATTGTTCCACTGGCAAAGTTAGCTTTTTCTTATATACCATCATTATACTATGTGGCCTATAAAATACAACTTTTTTCTCAATTCGTTTTTTAAAAATAATAATTAGCACATATTAATTATACAAAATAATGGATTTCTGTGTGATATTTTCATACGCATATATAAAGTACTTTGCTCTTACTCACCCTCCTGATTATCCTTTCCTACCACCTCTTATCCAAAAGAACCTTCTTAGCAATACATATACATGGTAGGATGATTTCATCTTCCTTATTGAGCTACTCTTCCAAGAGAATGCCCATTTATAAAGTGAACAGGTTTGGCCATTCTTTCACAAATAGTCATTAGGCTACATGCAAGAACGATTTTCTCTATACAAATTCAAAAAACATTATCGAACATTTGCAATTACCTAAACTCATGCTATACCAGGGAGATCAAAACCTAAACACCTCATTTCCACACAGTGTATTAATGTAAGTGTATAAATGGCCATATTCACAAAGGGGAGCGATTACTAAACTAAACACAAGGGAAACAAGAGCAGGGATATGACTGAAGCCACTCTTTGTAGGTTCTTCCTAAAAACAAACAGGTGACTAAACAACTGGCACATTATTATATGGAAGTGACTTAGCAATAAATTGAACCCAATGTCTGCTACTTGCAGAACTACAGCATTTAGCTTGCTTTTGCACAAAAGAGAGCTGTTTTCAAAGGCTTCGCATGACACAGATAAGCAGCCATAACCAACATAATTTTGTTTGTTTAATAACAAATAATAGGCATGTTTTATCCTTACAGATAGAAGCAAAGCATTTCCAAGAAGCATCAGATGTATTCAAGCGAACACTTAGATGGGAAGCTAACAAGCTATCCATTAGACATCCATCTCTCTCTCTTTTTTTTATCCTTGAATACTTTGTGATCTGTTGCCTCATGAAACTGAGAGGTGCTTCCTTCTTGTTCCCAGCATGCTTGTACATCTATTCTGGCTTTTCTAAGATTTGAGACAGTATATATTGAAGACCTGAAGCAGGTACAGGCAACACTGAGCCCAAACCCAAATGCAATTCAAAACATTCCACAAAATGCAAATATATTTCCATCTCATCTAGAGCAAACATGGAAATATTAAGTGACTCAAAATACAATTTTTAAAATTTCACCTAAACATCTCTTGAACCTAGAAACTCACCCATTCCCTTCCAGTTAGCATCAGGAGATTTGCTATTTCTTCTCTGAATGTAGGAATCTTTTAGTGATGGAAGAGAAATCTGTGCTGAGGAGCCTCGTTCACACTTTGCTGTGTGCAAGGCAGTGGTGAGGGCGCCCTTAAGACTTGGGGCATGCTTCCATTACTGTACTTTCCCCAGTTCAGCTTCATTTGGTTTATGATTTTTTTAAACGGGAACTTTCAATATCAAAATGTGGTTTGCTCAAGAATACACTGAACATTTTTCAGAATTTGGAACTTCAGCATACTTTGGGGGGGTGGTAGGGAGGGGGGAGATCCTAATTATATGTCTATTTGTCCAGTGCGTGGATGTAAAAAAAAATAAATTGCCAAAAAAGAGAACAGTAGTCAGTACAGTAGTCAGAACAGTAGGCTTTGCAAATGGAATAGATTACTTGAGAGGATCCTCGGAAACATGTAAAGTTAACACTTATTAAAAGTACAAGTTTTGGAAGCATTTAGATTTAACCTATAAAATAATGAGACTTTTAAAAACTTCATAAAATAATATTCGTCGAAGAAAATAATGCATGAAAAGCATTCAGCACAGGGCCTGGAATGTAAATATTAAAAAAGGAAAGAAAAATGTAAATTCTATTTCAGTGTTAAGTCTATTAAGTGCAGTCTCCTTGAGTTAGCCACCACTATAATTTCTGTTTCAGAAAATAAGTTCTTGAACTTTATGTGCTGGAGCTCTGTTTGGCTGCATCCTGTCTTGGTTCAGTCTCTTTACTTTCTCTCCCACTGGGCTCCCAGGGTGGGAGCTGTCATTTTCCCCCTAACCCTAACGGCAGAGGACTTCTGACACATTTATTCCTGCACCTAAACTTCTTGAGGGCAAAGATCATGTTAGCCAGGGTATTTTTTCCTTTAGGCTTAGGACTGCTCAAGACATCAAAAATCCTTTACGACATATACATATATATTATCATAGTAAATGAGGCTACGTCAAATTTTCACCAACCCACAGATAAACCATGTCATATTTCCTATAAAGGTCTTAGTAGCTGTAAAATGGGAATACTTGGCTGACTTGGGATAGATATAGTCAACATATACAACATGAATTCTTCACACTATGCAAGTATCCTAGAATCTTGGCATATCATAAATGTAAAGGAAAAGACATACAAGTGAATATTTTTTAAACTACACAATTATTTAAATAAGAAAATGTAATAAGCCAGGCATGGTGGTGCATGCCTGTAATCCTAGTACTTGGGAGGCTGAGACAGGAAGATGGCAGGTTTGAGGCCAGCCTCCGCAAGTAGTGAGACTCTCATCAACCTAGTGAGACCTGTTTCAAAATAAAAATAAAATAGGGCTGAGGGTATAGCTCAGAGGTAGAATACCCCTAGGTTCAATCCCCAGTAAACACACACACACACACACACACACACACGCACACGCACACGCACACGCACACGTATAGGAACCTAGAAATGGTATTTCTTATGTTCTACCCCATTGCATTCACCAAGAGGCAGTCTCCAAAAGAAAATAACTTTAAATGCTACTTAATTTTTGTTATATTATCTCCTTCATTCAAATTACAATACTCTTTTTGTTCAGCACTGTATCAATTAATATGATGAAAGCTTAACCTATAATCATACATGCAAACTTGAAATATTTTAAAGTGACACACAACTACTAAAATCAAAGCAACATAAGCCCACTTAAAATAACTTGCTTTCGCACAAGTACAAAAGAAAAAAGTAAATTCTCTGCAGACTCAGACCTCATCCTTTCTCATTTTACTACATGTAAGTATTCATAAGAGGTGTCAAAAAAGACACAAAATTGAAAGACACTTTTAAAATTAACTAAATGCAGAAGCAATGAACATAATATTAGACTAAGACATAAGACTATTATAAAGCATAAAATTCCTTGGAATTAAACGTGAATACGTAAATAGAAATCCTAATAAATGCTGAAGATATTTAGTATGACAATCATGAACAATTAATTCTGAGGAGGAGCACTAAAAAAGTAACATAGATGATACATAATGAGTCCACTACAAGACACACATAAGACTACATATACTTCATGCCATTTCTGGAAACCCACTGTGGGATTCCTGAGGCTTCTACTGTAGCTTTGGAAACACGGACAATGGCAACTGTGCACTGGTAAGGTTGAGATTATGGCAATGATCAGGAATGGCAGGTTATCCTGAGGAGACTGGAGCCCACACGTATTTATAATCTGGAGAAACCAATCTAAACAATCAAGAAACTGCCTAAAATAAAAGGGAAATGAGCCGACTGCTCTGTGGAGTCTGAAAAGAAGCAGGTAAGATCCACAGAATTTTAGGGTCATTTCCATAGTTGCTCTGTCAATACAAATTTGAGAAGTAGCATTGAAAAGAAGACACTCAAAAAACTGAAAGCCATTCCAATTACAGGAGAGAAAGAAACACAGTATGGACAGTTGTCCCTACAGGAAATCTGTGACGCATTCCACTTAAGAGCTAGAATATGTTCTCTGAACCAAAATTACAGCACTGGATACCCAACAGCTCAGGACCCTCACTCTAAGATCTTCAGAAATGATATTTTTAGGCAAAAGAAAAGTTCTTGCTCGATTATTTTGACAGCACAGGCAGGAATGAGGCTTGTTCACTTAAAGCAGGAATGCAGCATATATCCTGCTGCTGGTGCAGTAGACATAACCTAATTTGCGTGTGCATTGCTGAAAATAAAAAGAAAGGCTATAAAGTGACGTCTGACTCTCCATGCTTACAACTGACTCCCGTGGGCAAAAATACTTAAGCTAGAAGACCCTTATTATGTCTAAATATTCTATTGTCTTATTGGATAAAAGCAGCTCTGGCTTTAATAAATTAATTCTTAAAAAGCCAAGCAGATGCATACACTAAAGAGAGTTCCCTACTGCATAAAATATTTCAACTTAGTAATAATTTTAAGAACATATGTTTAAAAGGAAGTCACCACTTACACTTCCAAATGCAAAGCCCCCACCCCTAATGAATTTAAATTTGTAGGCTTAGAAGAATAGGACCTCAATCACAATTAGCAAATAACATTTAAGGTGCTCTTTTGCAATTTAGAAAAAGCAGCCTTTTGCTTACTGTTTTGATTCCTTACTAATGACATTCTGCTTTCATCTACCACAAAATGCTGAATGGCCAGTTTTTTAAATTACTCAGAATAACCTTGTTCTGATGTAAATCATCTTCCCTTTTTTATTACGGGGAGTCACAAATAGCAACAATGCTGATAATAAAGGGAGGGCCAGGAGATCTACTTCTCAACTGCAATTCTGAAGGAGAGGATACTGCATGAACAGAGTGTTAAGAATTTTGGCACCGAAACTACTAGTATATTCTTGACAGCCTGATGAACTGCTCCACTTTTCAAAAACATTCTAAGGATGAGTCCAGCTACAATACCCGTGAAAGGAAATTTGAGAGATTTGCTTCTAATACACATTCACCTTGCCCATGCACAGGTCCCCTCCCTCCCTTACTTAAGATAAATGCTTTAGCTTACAAAATTGTTTAAGCCTTGGAAACGACACCCTGCACCAACATGAAAACAGCACACAATTGCATTCGGGAAGCCCCACGGATCAGACAGCAGCAGCAATCTTACCTGGGAAACCCCCTTGGACCATCCTCTTCCCCTGCTCCCTTCAGGGTTTCTGCATTCCTGACAAACACTCGCGGCTGGAAGCAGCTCAGATCCTCTCCCCGGACTCTGTCCTCTCTCTTCTGACGACCTTGGGCCTGTTTTTCCCCCCTTAGATGATATTCTCTTTAAGGGCAACCTGTCTGTCTATCTCTATCATGAGAAGCAATCAATTAAGCTAATTTCAAGCTATCCCTCAAGCTAACATTCACATCTGTCAATAGTGAAAGCTGCCTGGGAAAGTCAGCCGGCGGGAGAGGCAGGATCCCTGGTTTCCAACATCTGACCCTGGGATGCTTCAGGCTGCCAACCGACTGTGACACTCAGTTACCCTGCTCGCCTCCGGATGATAGCTCTATTCCAGAGCAGGAGGCGATGTAAACGCAACCATTTATTTTGTGCCCTGCTTCAATTAATATCATTTTAATGATCCAGTTTTCCTGCCGAGAAGCAGTGCATCGTATTAGTGGCATCTTTCTAATGCAAATTACAAGGAGACAGCAGTTGATTTTAGCCTGTCTAAAAGTGCGGGAGGGACAGTCATCAACTTCTCTCTTCCTGAATGCTCCCAGCATCCTGTTTGTAACAAAGAAACTGGTGCATGCAGAATCCCCTAGCGAGACTCATTTATGTCTCACTGACATTTTAAACACCAGTAAAGATTCTATTTAAGCAGTCAGTTCTTCCCTTCAAGTTAGCTTGGGGGATATGAAAAAAAAATGTAACTTCAGAGAAATCATGACGAAAATAATTGAGGTTCCTTCAACTTCACTAAAAATGCTTTTTGCAGCCATACCCAGCTCCAACCTATTGTACTTGAATATAAGCATATCACCAACTGCAATGACTTCAGAACTATCAGCTACTGCAGTATCTTCTAACCTTTCTCTATAAAATGTAGAATAAAAATCATCTATGCAATCACTGTATCATGAGTAATATAGAGTCGAGAAAACCGGAACACAATTTAAATGCTACTCAAAAGTATTGAACAATTTCTTATTTATAGTTACAATAAATGCATCCCAATTATATCAAGGGCTGCAGCTTAAGAAGTTTTCAGAATTACAACAAATGAAAGCCAACGTCACCAGTCTCCTATTATAGGGCTAGAATAAAAATTCTACTTATTTTACTTAATTATAAATATGAAAGGTCCATAAAAGGATGATTAACTGTATAGGAAATGAGAAAAAGAATTTATATAAAACTAAAAGATTATATCTTAGCCTTTGTTATATTTCTCCCTCTGTTTTGCATTGTCAAAGCAGAAAAAATAAATTAATATAGTTAGTAAAATGAACATGTAAATACTGCTAGAAGTCACTAATGCTATTTGCTAATTTGAAGTGAACTTTCTTAACATCCGTAAGTGCTTGGTGATAATTGCTTTTGATTGTAGTGACATCTATTGGCAAGGTAGAGATCAACTACAGAGTTCACAACAATATCAAAAATACACAAAAATTTTCAACAAAAAAGCTACTAGTTGCTCAATAAATCTTTATCATGATTTTACTTCATGATAAAAATTGGCATGTCACACAAAAGAAGGTACTGGAAGGGAGCTCTAAGACGTGGCCCTGCACACCCAATGAGATCTAGGTTTCTAGTTCTGCTCTCATCAATACCCAAATTTGTGGTTTTGAACAAATTAATCATTCTTGGCCTCAGTATCCTGAACTGTAGAATTAGACAAACTCCAACATCAAGGTTCTCAAATCCAATCACCATCAAGAAAGATGTTGATTAAGATACTTTAACTCCTGCCCTCCTTTTTTGTTTTTTTGTGGTACTGGGGATGGAACCCAGGGGCATTCTACCTACAAGTTACACCTCCAGCCCTTTTTATTTTTTATTTTGAAACAGGGTCTCGCTAGGTTGCTGAGGCTGGTCTTGAACCTGAAATCCTCCTGTCTCAGCTTCCCAAGTTCTGGGATTACAGGGGTGTGCCACTGTGTCTGTCTAACTCCCTTCTTTAAAGTAACTTCCTACTTGATTACTACCCTCATCCTCTAACATAGACCTTTTCATAGGTCTTAACTTCCTTACAAATGTGATTCTTTTTTTTTTTTTTGCGGTACAGGGGATTGAACCCAGGGGCGTTTTACC
>PVJS01033890.1:0-21892 GCA_004027185.1 Glis glis
GTGAGCCCCGGTTTCAAAATAAAGTATAAAAAATAGGGCCGGGGGTATAGCGCGGAGGTAGAACGCCCCTGGGTTCAATCCCCGGTACCACAAAAAAAAAAAAAATTAAAAAGGGATGGGGATGTAGCTCAAATGTAGAATGCCCCTCGGTTCAATCCCCAGTGCCACAAAAACAAAACAAAACAAAACAAAACAAAAAAAACGAGCCAAATGTTTGACCAACTCTTCGCTTTGCATCTGCAAATTCTGATCGTGCACGCAGCCAGACTTTCTGCTCTGTCTGCTTTTAATTTACCGGAAATAAAGCACCACAGGAAAGTTAAAATAAGACACTCAGACATATAATGAACAGCATTTCTCACGTCTTCGGTCCCACTCAGGGACAGGATTCTTCTTTTTTATTTCAGAATAAGAGATATGTGGCTGTCAGAATTGAAGATGTTTTTATTCCTCATTCACATCCTAGTATATAAAAATAAAACTTCCCACCATCCAAGCCGTTGGCTAAGCACAGGCCCCCTCCAGAGCTGGTCAAAACCCGCATCACGTGGCCGCCCCAGAAATAGATGCTTTTGCCCCAGAGGATTCTCTTCCTGTTGTGGGCTTATTGATGCAGATATGACCTTGAGCAAAAAAAAAAAATCTATCATCTCCCAAGAGAAATGGCGCTGCCATCAGTCTCTGGATTGTTGTAAACAGAATAGAAATGTTCCAGACTTCATTCTCTCGCTTACGGAGGATGAACGCCGGCTCGGAGGAGCTGTATTGCTTTGATTATCACACGCTTTCCGACAGCGAATGCGTCCTGAATTGTATGTGAACTCCTACCTAATTCTATTAATATTGGATTTATCCATCCAGGAGAGAATGTTAGTGAAGGTAAATGTCAGCTGTGGAGAGATGCCTGGTCTCACCGGTGACAGCCGGGAGGGCGGTCACCCCTCTGAGGCCCCTCCACAGCCCGTGCTCACGACCTGGAATGCCTCTGATCACCGTAGCAAGAACCAACTCCTCCAAATTTGGGTTCAGAAAGGAAACTATCCAAAAAGCTATAGAACATTTTCAAAAATGTCTTAAAATACTATATTTCTCTGGCATCTCTTTTACCAGAACACAGGGAGGTGACGCCTTCCTGGCCTAGTCACGCTTTGATAAAAAGGGAATCGCCTGATGCCTACAGTGGGTGAGGCATTTGGCAAAAGGAAACCCCACGAAGCCCTCGGAGGTGGAAAGGGAGGGGCTCCACGCGTCCCTCAGCTTGCTCTCTGCAGGATGCTCACACCGTGTATCTTCTGTACTGGGTGAAGAGTAGCCCTGGGCGTGCGTGGAGTCCCTCTGCCTGAAGAGCCCCCCAAACTGTAACTTGTTCATGGGAGACGTGACAATAATGTGATGTAAAGGCCACGTGGTGCTGGAAAGGAAAACCATACAACCAGGTGTCTGTTGTTGTTGTTTGTTTGTTTTGCAGTACTGGGGATTGAACCCAGGTACATTCTACCACTAAGCTACATCTTCAGCCCTTTGTATATTTTATTTGGGGAGAGGATCTCAGTAAGTTTCCCAGGCTGAGTCGGGCATGGTGGCGCACGCTTGTCATCCCAGTACTTGGGAGGCTGCGACAGGAGGATCGCAGGTTCGTGGACAACCTCAGCTACTGAGTGAGGCTCTCCACAACTTAAAGAATAAAAAATAGGGCTGGGGGTGGAGCTCGGAGGTAGAATGTCCCTGGGTTCAATCCCCAGTACTGCAAAAAAAAAAAAAAAAGTTCCCAGGCTGGCCTGGATCTTGCGTTCTTCCTGCCTCGGCCCCCCAAGCACCTGGGATTATTGGTGTGTGCATCTCCACATCAGTTAGTCATTGGCCAAGGCTTTCCTCTGCAGTGGGGTGGTTGCATAAAGGAGGCAGATGCCTTTTTAGGGTGGAGGAGAATCATTTGAAGAGCCTGGTCAGAGCTCACAGGTGCCCACAGCAGCTGAGGATGGGTACCACTGGCAGTGAAGAGGCTGGGCAGGGCACCAACAGGAGCTACTGAAATATCAGAGATGTGTAATAGGCAAGAGGATATCCAGGTCTGAGTCTAAGAGTGTGATACAGTGTGCCTGAATCTTGACACTAGTTACTCCATATTGATGCTTTAAGCACTCCAAGGCCATAAATTCCAAAAAGAGAAAAAACCAGGAACTAGGATATCTGGCATGAGATGAAGTTGCCGTGAACTTTGCTAACGCTGCATAATGCTTACCCTTGGCTTCTGTATCCCCACCGCTTTGCTTATTCAGATGTAGAAAATCAAAGTACTGTCTATTGTAAGGTAAACATGTATTGTTTGGTCTTAAATGGTCTGTTTTCCATCATTCTAAAATTATGTGAACTTGAACTTTTGATCCTATGAAACTGTAGCTTTTCCTATATAAGCGGCTGTCAATAGAGCCGAGGGGCTGCACTCTTTAGGCGTGTAGCCCTGGCCAGTCGGTAAAATAAAGACCTCAAAATTGGATTTCTGGGGTCTGGTGTGTGTCCGTGGGTTGCCTCGCAACAAGAAGAGAAGTCTGGGCAGAAGACATAAAGGTAAGTGTCTCTAGGATAGAGATGGGAGTGGATGAGATCATCCATGGGGAGAGGTAAGACGAGTTGTGAGCTGGGTGTGGTGGTGCATGCCTGTAACCCCTATATTTGGGAGGCTGAGACAGGAGGATAGCAGGTTTGAGGCCAGCCTCAGCATCTTAGCAAGACCCTCAGCAAGTAGGGAGACCCTGTTTCAAAATAAAAAAGGGTTGGAGGTATAGCTCATAAGTAGAATGCCCCTGGGTTCAATTCCTGGTATCAAAAGAAATAAGAAGGGAGCCCAGAACCAAGCCACCTACCTGCCTGGAGGCTAGCAGACAAGGCAGGAAGAAAGAGTTTGGGCTGTCTCATTTTTTAGAAAGGCTTCTACTAACTACCAAAGACTCACCCAGGAAGCCAATCACATTGAATTCTGCTGCTCTATGAAGATCACCAGCTCCCCTGGGTACAGCTCCTAGCTGTGTGGAAGGGCAGAAATCCCAGACTATCTGGCTCAACGAAGGCGTGGCTCAAACTGAAGCCTGGACAAGATGTGCAAGGCAAGGTCAGCACTGCAAATCCCCCGGTTTTCCAATAAAAGCTCCAAATTTAGCTGGGCGTGGTGGCACACACTTGTAATCTCAGCACTTGGGAGGCTGAGACAGGAGGATCCGGGTTCGTGGCCAGCCTCAGCTACTTAGTGAGGCCCTCTGCAACTTAGTGAGACCCTGTTTCAAAATAAAGACTAAAAAATAGGGCTGGGGGTGTAGCTCGGAGGTAGAATGCCCCTGGGTTCAATCCCCAGTACCGCAAAAAAAAAAAAAGCTCCAAATTGGATTGTTATGTAAGTTTCCCATTTTCTTTTTATTTTTTTTTCGCGGTACCGGGGATTGAACGCAGGGGTGTTCTACCTCCGCGCTACGCCCCTGGCCCTATTTTTTATGCTTTATTTTGAAACCGGGTCTCACGAAGTTGCGGAGGGCCTCACTAAGGAGAGAGAGAGAGAAAGAGAGAGAGAGACAGGAAGAGAGAGAAAGAGCGCACGCGCACGCGTGCATGCACGTGTGCGAGCTGAGGCTGGCCGCGAACCCAGATCCTCCGGTCTCAGCCTCCCAAAGTACTGGGATTACAAGCGTGCACCACCATGCCCGGCAAGTTCCCATTTTCAAAACACAAAGATCGAAGAAAATATGCGTGCCTGAGCTAAGGTTTGCAGTCACCTGCATTTGAGGCCCATTATAAAATACCTCCATATTTTAAGTAAGACCTCCCTGGGAAGACAGGAACTACCAGAGACCACAATGGTGGGAGGGAGAGGTAGTGGAGGGAGAGTTTAGGGTTTGGCGCACAAGGGAAGAAAGAGCCCCAGAGGAGGGATACGGCCCAGGGAATAGTGGACTCTGAGTGTGGGTCCAAGTCTCCTAGGTCTAGCACCCTTTTTTTCTCCCCTGCTCCATGGTACCCTCAGCATCCTAATGGGGGTAACTGCTCTGCTCCCAAGGCCCTGGGAATTTTTTGCCGAGTGCCCGGATGCTTGCATGAAAATCAAATGCAAAGTCAGGCTCACACAAATGTAAAACCATTATTTTGGTAAACTGTGCAAAATGCCTCACATTAAAAATGTTTGCTTTTGAGCTTTCTTTGGTACGGATTTGAAATACATTATACCAAAGGAGCCTTTTAAGACAATATTTTGATCTTGGGAATTCTGGAAATGTTTACGAATCACTCATCATTTTTCTTAGATGGGTAAAAATGGCAAAAGACATATTTCATGAAATAAGAATCTTAGTGTCATAGGAAAATAAACCCCCCAAAACAGCTCTTTATGACTCTTTCCAAACATCAGCATCTTTAGAATGCTCTATATTTTCACCTCTTTATGAAAATGATGTTATGGTTATGAATACATTTAATTCTTACGTTACATCCATAGATTTTAGTGCTTCTGGTACTGAGATCAAATATAATAGGAGCTGTGCTTAGAATATGAACTAGACAAGAATGAGAAAATGGGTGAGAATTTGGGTCTCTTTTATGTTTACAATGAATAAGCTGCTCATGGTTCTCCCTCGTGCCCACCTGCGGGAAGCCGCGACGCATAACTTCCATAGGTAGGAAGAACTTTCACAGATGCTGACCCCGTTTAGTTGCAAGGCAGTAACTTGTGCTAGTGGTGGGCAGGAACCAAGGCCCGGTTGAGTGGTAGAGCCTATGCGTGCACCCAAGTCCCACCCTAAAGCCCTAGGTTCTCTTTCCCACATAAAGCCACCACCTATGGGGTCCATGGAAAACAACAAAGAGGTCTATCATTACCTTATATCGCTGCTGGCTCAGGCCCCGCATTCTAACCCCAGTGGAAGATTGCAGACATAATAAGAATCCTCCAGTCTTGAACCTGCACGGTACATGATTAGCTCTGATTCCTAAAATCTGGGTGTTGCATTTGGTAAAAGACATCCATGGCTTCTCTCCTTCAATAGGAATGAAAGGTGTCTGCCTTTGGGCAGGGACCACTCTGTGCCCTGGCTTCCCCCACTCACCATGGAAACAGGGTACTGGAAGGTTCTTACTTCTTCAGGATTGGTGTAGAGAATAATGAATGGGAGTTTTAAACCATGGTTCCTCCATGACCTGCCTGCCCTACCTAGACCTTCTCCACCAAGGAAACTCAATGGAAAAGGTGTGAGGAGGGGAGGTGGGGCACCAGGGAGAAGCTGCACAGGCTGAAAGACAGAGAAAGGGAGCCATGCAGCAAATACAGCACAGCTCAGGCAGGAGGGAGCTTTGTAAGTGCAGCTGAGACACACCTTGAGGAAAGCCGGCGGAGCAGAGAGGGAGGGCAGTGTGATGCAGGTGTGACGTATATAAACATGTATACAATTATTTATATATACACACATACATCATATACATACTTTTATATGTATAACACACACACACACACACACACACACACACCATTTATTACAAGGAATTGACTTGTGCAATTATGGAGTCTGAGAAGACCCATGATCTGCTCTCTGTAAGCTGGAGACCCAGGGAAGCAGGTGAGTCAGAAGGCCTGAAAACCCGGGGAACCAATGGTGTAAAACTCAGTCCACGAGCAGGAGAAGATGAGACGAGATGGAACAGCTCAGTCCATGTGGCAAAGAAAATAACAGGGAAGGGCAAGTTCTTCTCTCATCTGCCCTTTGTTCTCTGGCCCTCAGTGGACTCGGCGTACTGGGGAGGGAGTCTGCTTCATTGACTTCATCCATTTAAACACTAACCTCATCCCAAAATATTCTTACAGATGCACCCAGAAAAGAAGTTTGATCCAATGTCTGGGCACCCTGGGGTCCAGTCAAGTTGACACATAAAACTAACTATAACGGGCAACAGTAGTGAGACAAAAACTGCAATATTACACTTTAAGATATCTCGTGGACTTCAGTCCTCTGGGGTTTCCATGACTACTGGGTTTTATTTCATTTTAACTGAGCGTTCTTTTTTTTTCCTTGTAGTTGCGGGAATGGATGGAACCCAGGGCAAACACTCTACCACTGAGCCACATCTGCAGCTCTATTTCATTTTTAATACTCTTAACTATTTATAGGGTTGTGATAAAAAGCATTATATACATTCAAACATGGTCTATATTAAATTTTAATATTTTGAAGGCACCAGTGGGTTAAGCTTAGCTGCCAGGGTTGTTTATCACTGTGCTAGGTGGGTTCAGAAGACACTCCTTCTGTATCTACCCGGGACTGAAGACCATGACTGCAGTTTGAGATCAGCTGCAAAAATATTACCACTGGTAGCTTATCATCTGTAAGTCCCTAGCTCTGCATGATAGGATGAAATGGAACAAAAACACATATAGAAACAAACTGGATATTAATATTGCCGAAAGACCACATCTATAGGTCCTGATTTCAAATAATTAGGTTCATTAATGACTCCATTTTATCGTTTATCTGATGGGATTTATAAGTACATGTGTATCTGAATGCAGAAAGAAAACGTACGAAAATAAATTACCACTTGTAATCTTTTACATATTGAGTCTCGCCTTGAGGTCTTATTTTTAAAATGGGCTCCTCGCCTTCGATTCAAAGTCGCTGAACTAAGATACCTCGAGGCTGTGGCTTCTTGAGTGTTTTCATTTTGTATATTTATTTACTTGTTGTTGTTTTTTTGCCTAAAAGAACTTCTGAAGTTGGAGTGGGGATTGATTGTTATTTATGTGCCCCCAGGATCTCTACTTTCTTGTTTCTAATTCTGTCGGTTAAGATTGGCTCATTAAACAAAAGGAGAGAGAAAGGATTGGGGGCAGAAGCGGCATCTGTCTCCGGCGCCTCTGGAGCTCTGCCTCCCAAGAGTTTAATCACAGCACGGCAGGTGTCTGGGCCACACAAGGGACTTGAACAAGCATGATGGGAAATAACACTGTCCCTGGAAGAAGAGTGGTGAGCTCAAGGACCAGCTGTGATGTTGGTTCTAAGTTAAGAGTGGATTCGTGCTAATAGTCTTCCCTGCCCAGGCAGCCTAAGACGCTGACCCAGAAGAAAAACCCAAGCCATGATTGCCAGTGAGCATGAGGGACAGGATTGACAGTCATTGCAGACGAGGGGCAGAAGGGAAGGGGAGATACCTACTCTTCCCTTCTTCCTGAATGACAGGATCTTTGCTTTTAGCTGAGCCATTGATTCCCAGAATAGAGATGGTGCTTCCCAGCACCCCTCCCAGCTGAGTGTGGCCACGTGACTACGTTCTACCCCTATGGTTAAAATGGAAGTTATACATGGGACCCAGCATGCTTAGCGGGAGCCTGCTTAGCTAGAAGGGGTAATTTTCTGCTTTGCTTCCCCCGTCTTACTCTCTGTCGTGTTGGCTTGAGCGAGCTTGAGTCTCCACCTTGATCTCCAGTTTGCCCTTGAGAAGCCGTGTGGATCAGAAACACAGGAGCCTGGGTCTCCGGTGGTGGGGAGACCCACCACGCTAGTCCTAAACTCACCGCTGAATTTAAACCACTGCTATTTTGGGGTATCACTTAAATGTAAATCAAATCAATGCGGAGATAGGAGGGCAGGTCCAAGTGTCGAGCAGAGGGAGGACGAGGGAAGGCTGGGAAGGGAGGCTGAGTGGCTCGACCCGGAGCAGCAGAGAATGAAGAGGAAGGAAGGGTTGGCACGAGCATTCCAGAGCCAGGAGCGTGCACCCCAAAGCCTGCTGCTATGCCTCTATGACCCCCGCTGACACTGAAACACTCCTCTGTCCTTTCTCCTCCCTCCAGGCCCTGGGAGTCAGCTCCTCGGCTATTGCTCTCAGAGGCCAGATCTCCAGGAGCGCTGGTGGCCCGATCCCTCAGCCTTGGCACCACTCTTTCTCTGCTGGCCAGCAGAGTTCCCAGAGATCTCCTGGCTCCGCGCTGCGGCTTCCTCAGGGTGGCTGCCATCTGCCTCGGGCACTCATGGGCTGTCCATCCTTTCTTCTGAGTTCCCAGGATGGCATTCTCCCCTAGACTCAGCCCGACGTGGAGGAAAATCATCTTTATCGAGAAAACACTGCATAAAGAGCAGAGACTCTGGCATCAGAAAGACCTGGTGAGTTGTTTCAACTCTGATCTGTTTCCTGATCGGCAGTATGAGGCTATGAATGCTCACTTTTTAGAGCTGTCGGAGGGATGGATGAAATGACCCGGAGTGTTCCATGTGCTAAAGGCTTGTTGCCAGCCTGCGGCACTACTGGGAAGTGATGGGACCTTGAGGAGGTGGAGCCTAGCGGGAGGAAGTTAGGTTATTGGGGGTGTGCCCTTGAAGGGGACGTCAGAATGCAGGAAGAGGACAGAAAACCCGTGAGGAGAGACGGACTCAGGGGGCCGCCTGCTGAAGACATCAGGCCCTATGTGCATTCCTGAGGTTGCCCTGGTCCTACCTGGGTACAGGGCACTCTGAGAAGTAGAAAAACTGACTACAGAAAACCCCCAGTTTGAGCCAGGTGTGGTGGCACGTTCTTGTAATCCCAGTACTCGGGAGGCTGAGACCGGAGGATCTGGGTTCGCGGCCAGCCTCAGCTACTTAGTGAGGCCCTCCACAACTTAGTGAGACCCTGTTTCAAAATAAAGAATAAAAAATAGGGCTGGCAGTGTGGCTTGGAGGTAAAATGCCTCTGGGTTCAATCCCCAGTACCGCAAAAAAGAAAAAAAGAAAACCCCCAGTTCTCTTGACTTCCTGTTCCTTTAGCGATACTGCTCCGGGGGCTGATTGGAATGTGCATTTTCTGGCTTTGACACTGTCAGGCTCCTGAGGTTGAGTGTCCACACAACTGTGATATTAGAAGTTCTGTGGTGCCCTGCTATAATCACCAATGTCGCTGAAGAGCTCCTCTCCCTCCGCTCTGTCCTCTCGCTGAGGCTCCTCTGTGTCTGAGCTGGCTCTTGATTCCAGAATCACAGAGGGACAGCCCAGCACGCTCCATTCCTCCGGCCCTATCTCCTGCTTCCCCGGAGAGGAAACTGGGACCGTGGTGGGGCCTCGCAGCCTGGCTATGCCAGAGAACATGGTCTGAAGTTTAATACAGAAAAGACCACTTGGGAAGGAAAAATAGCATTGGTTTAATGGGCTATAATTACATGTGTTTATTCTTAATATATGTTAAAAAGTGGGTCCTGAAGCCTAAGTCTAAATTTATCCATTGCTTTGAAATTCATACCAAATAAATAAATTCATAGCTTGTTAAGGTTTCTGTCTATCTTTTGCGTGGGTAAATGGATCCTACATAATTTAGGTGACTTTTGATTAAATAAACATGTACGGGGATGCTATCTTGTGCCTTATGATATTCTGAGTGCAGAGAGGTTCAGAGACCAGAGCCATGGAAGCAAGTACTGGGAGCATGAGGACTCTACCCCTCTCCCTTCCCTGGCAGGGCTGTGGAACCGTGCCAGAGAGAGCCAGAAATAGCCACAAAGTGCCTTTCGGGAACCTATTGGTGGTTAATTTTATGTGTTCATTTGGCAAGACCACAACACACACATATTCACTCAGGCAAGTCTGAGTGTTGTCAAGGTTTTTGTTTTTGTTTTTGTTTTTGCGGTACCGGGGATTGAACTCAGGGGCATTCTACCTCCGCACTACACCCCCGGCCCTATTTTTTTTTAATACTTTATTTTGAAACTGGGTCTCATGAAGTTGCGGAGGGCCTCACTAAGTAGAGAGAGAGACAGGGAGAGAGAGAGAGAGAGAGAGAGAGAGAGAGAGGGAGAGAGAGAGCTGAGGCTGGCCACGAACCCGGATCCTCCGGTCTCCGCCTCCCAAAGTACTGGGATTACAAGCATGTGCCACCACGCCAGGCTTTGTCAAGGTATTTTTAAAACAAAATTGCATTTAAATTGGGAGGTTCTGAGTAAAGCAGAATGCCCCCCATAATGTGGGTGGGTCTCATCCAATCAGATGAAGGCTTTAAGGAAAAGCCACTTCCCCCAAGGAAGAAGGGATTCTGCACAGACCTCGCCTTTGCACTTGAACCTCAGCTCTTCCCTGGGTCTCCAGCCCACCAGTCGCCTCTCAGACTCTGATTAGCCAGTCTTCACAAGAGCCAATTCCTTCAAATAAATCAACGCCTCTCACACAAACA
This sequence comes from Glis glis, assembly GCA_004027185.1. Taxonomy (NCBI): domain Eukaryota; kingdom Metazoa; phylum Chordata; class Mammalia; order Rodentia; family Gliridae; genus Glis; species Glis glis. The sequence goes on from PVJS01033890.1 coordinate 10,165, forward strand.
CACCTCCTGCAGGTTCTGTTTCTCTGGAGAACCCTCTGCAGCCTGCTCTGAGCCAGGAGCCACTCCAGACACTGCGTGCATGGCCAGAGGTGCAGGTGGAGAGCCCAAGGCTCGTGCAGCTCGGTCACTCTTGTGGCATCAAGGGGCCGAGGGAGCACTGGAACCCAGGCTGGGAGCACGGCAAGAGAGAGGACACCTGAGCTAAGACTTGGAGCATTCATGCGCGTCAGTCGCTCTCTTCCCTCCCACATTTCCTCATTGGATTCGCTGTTTTAAAAAGGACTCTCCATGTATGCCTTTATATATTTAAACAAATGCAAACTCAGAGGATATCCTGCTCTGTGACTCACAGGAGAAAGATGCCGGGCAAGTCCCAGGTGCTATTGTCTCGGTGCGAATGGTCCCCTAACAACAGATCAGATCTATTTGGAAACTGCTTTCTCTGTGACTGGAACCAGTAGCTCATATAGAATTCCAGAAACAGAAGTCATGTTGGGCATGGTGGCATATACCTATAATCCCAGTGTTTGGGAGGCTGAAACAGGAGGACCACAGGGCAACTTAGCGAGACCCTGTTTCAAAATAAAAAATAAAAACAAAAAGGAAAGCAAGGGAGGGAGGGAGGGAGGGAGAGAGGAAAGAAGGAAGGAAGGAAGGAAGGAAGGAAGGAAGGAAGGAAGGAAGGAAGGAAGGAAGGGCTGACTGGGGGTATAGCTCACAGATAGAATGTCCCAGAGTTCAATCCCTAGTACCAAAAATAACAGCGATAAACAGAAGTCGCCTCTGACTCCCTAGGACACTGTAGACTAATCCAACGTCAGTTATGTCTCCATAGCAAAGACATTTTCCTTAAGAATTTGCGGAGGCCATCACATACACGCAGGTAAGAAACTGACCGTCGTAACAACATACCCCTCTCAGTGTGGCTACTTGAAAGGTCACAACCACAGCAGTTTCTCGTGCAGCCTGGCAGCTATGCTTCCATCTTAAAGAGGGCCCAAGGGATGTGCAAATGCCAGCCCATGAATACTGCAAACGCAGCATGTTTTGGAGTAGCGATTCGTCTTTATAATCACAGGGCGGCATGATGAGTGTTTAATGTGAAAACCCCCGAAGAGCAGGTGCTCAACCGCAGATCCCTCAAGGGAGAACACAGTTGTTGCTTCACAGAAACCTCCAATTCAACATGTTTTCAATTTTTGACCAGTCTGCAATACTAACTCTCCACCAGGCATCCCAGTAATGGTCCCTCCATCCACCCACCCACTCAAGCCAGAAGCAGGACATTTCTTTTTTTTTTTTTTTTTTTTTTTTTTGCAGTACTGGGGATTGAACCCAGGGGCGTTCTACCTCCGTGCTATACCCCTGGCCCTATTTTTTATATTTTATTTTGAAACCGGGTCTCACGAAGTTGCGAAGGGCCTCACTAAGGAGAGAGAGAGAGAGAGAGAGAGCGAGAGCTGAGGCTGGCCACGAACCCGGATCCTCCGGTCTCTGCCTCCCAAAGTACTAGGATTACAAGCGTGCGCCACCACGCCCGGCTAGGACATTTCTTGATTTTCCTCTCCTTACCTGTCGGTCAATCTGTCATCTATACATTCTAGCTCCTAACTATAACATGTCTGGAACCCAAATACCTGTCTCCATCTCTGCCGTCACTCTCCTAGTCCAACCTTGCCTCCTCTCTCTCGGGACCAACACAGTCGCTTCTTTCTACACTAGGGACGCCCAATCTCCAATCCCTTTTCTAAACTACTGCAAGAAGGACCTTTAAACAATAAAAATCTGACTGGGTTGCCCATCTGCTTCACATGCTTTCGTAGATCATACTTTTTCTTAAGAAATAATAGGAATCAGTTAGAATGCAAATCATCAAGAATAAAAACAATAATAAATGCTGGCGAGGATGTGGGGAAATAGGAACCCTTAGTAGAGCCGCTGTGGAGATCAGCGTGGACATTCCTCAGAAGACTGGGAATGGAACCATCATATGACCCAGCTGCACCGCTCCTGGGCATCTTCCCAAAGGAACTGCAGTCAGAATATCATAGTGACCCATGCGTATCCATGTTTAGAGCAGCTCAATTCACAATGGCCAAACTATGGAACAAGTCTAGGTGTCCATCCACAGAAGCCTAGATCGCAAAACTGCGGTATATACGCACAGGGGGATTTTACTCGGCTGTAAAGAAGAACAAAATTGTGGCATTTGCAGGAAAATGGATGGAGCTAGAGAATATTATGCTACGTGAGATTAGCCAGTCTCAGAAAGCGAAGGGTTGTATGTTTTCTCTCATATGTGGAAGTTAGAGAGAAATTGGAAGGCGACTCGATGAAGGAAACAGTTCAACTAATTGCTGTGCACATATATGAAGTTTTCAATACCAATATTAATAACATGTACTGGGAGGGAGCGGGAGCGGGGTGCATGTATGTTTCTATCACTCTGAACCTCATTAAAATGTGTAATTACAATGAACCGATAAAAGCATATTTTTTATATTTTTGGTGGTACCGGGGATTGAACCCAGGGGCATTCTACCTCTGAGCTACACCCCCAGCCCTATTTTTTATTCTTTATTTTGAAACAGGGTCTCACTAAGTTGCAGAGGGCTTCACTAAGTAGCTCAGGCTGGCCTCGAACCTGCGATCCTCCTGTCTCAGCCTCCCAAGTACTGGGATTACAAGCGTGCGCCACCATGCCCGGACTTAAAAGCATATTTTATAAAGGTATAATAGGAGTCCACGTGGCCTAGTTTCCCCCCAAGAAAACCCCTTCCCCTTGTGGTGCTATGGCCACATGCATCTTCTTTCCACTCTTTGGAAATGCCAAGTTCTCCCCTTCTTTGGGGCTTTCTCAGATGGCCCCTCTTTCCCTGGAACTCCTCTCACCAACATTAACTAAGCCGAAGTCCATTGCCCGCCTCCATCTCTCCATGGAAGGCCTTCCCACCCCACCAGAGTAAGGTCTGTCCTCCTGCGATGCCCTCTCCTGGCTCCTGAATTTTCTCCTTTGCAGACTTTTCGTATTTCTAATTATAGATAGTCCAGTGCATTCTCCTTATATTTTAGCATATTTTGTTTAATGTCTGTTTCCCCACCATAGACCCAGTTACAAAGGAGATTGGCAAAGTGTTAGATGATATTATGTATACTGTATTGCAAAATATAAACCAGATACTCAAAAGATGTTCCTCACTGTCCAATGTGCCTGGCGTGCTGAGAGGTGGGCGTTACCGAGAGGAGCAACGCTGCTAATTGCTAATGTCCCCAATACTAAATATTTCACTTTGGTGCTCATGAAGATCATATGGTTTCAAATCTCCTGCCCATAAAGTCTGTTACCCACATTTTAATGCTTTCATTTCTATTATTTTGAAAACCATGATTCTTCTGGTGTTCTGGTTAGATATGGAATGTTCCCTGAAGAGCTCATGTATTAAGGTTCGGAGTTGATGTGATTAAGCCACGAGGGTTGTAATCTCATCAGTGGGCAAATCCATGGTAATGGACTTACTGGGTGGCAACCTAGGCAGGTGAGGTGTGGCTAGAGAAGGTGGGTCCCTGGGGATGTGGCTTTAGGGACTGTGCTTGTGTCTCAGTATCTCTTTGCTTATTTTGCCCTGTCTACTTCTGGCCTCTGTGATGTAAGAGCAGAGCCCTTGCTCCTTCCCTCTCTCTGCTTCCCACCCTGAGATCCGCAGACCCCAGGACTCACATGGATTGAATCTGAAATCTCAAAACAAAAACAAAAAAACAAAAAAATTGTGAGCAAATGAATCTCCCTTCCTCTAAGCTGTATGGTCAGGCTTACTGGGTCCAGTAGGGAAAATGTTGACTGAGACATCTGGCTTATTAATTTTGTGCGTTCGCTTTTACCTTGGAGCAATTAAAAAAGAAAGGGCGTAATGGCCACTAAAGCTGGAGGATTAATTAATTATAGAAATAACATCTGACAGTAAACCTAGGTGTGCAACGTATATGTGTTGTTTTGTGCATTTAACAAATGGTCGATTCGGGACTGACTTTCTCATAGCACTGCACCATGTACAGCGGGCTACAAAGCCCATCTCCTAAGACAGACAGACATCTGCAATGTGGAGAAGCAGATGGACATCAGGCACACATGACATGTGGGACTAGGAAGGAGCAGGATGTGGCCTTCCAGAGGTAGGTCCAGCACGGGGTGGACCAGGCTCAATGTCCACCTGGGTGGCTGACCCTATAAAGTGACTTCATTCTCAACCTGTCCCGGCGTCATGGCAGAGGGCAGGACCGATTTCCTTCTAGCAAAGGTCTCTGCTTTGTGACGCCATGTTGTATCACAAGCATACTCTTAACACTCATCTGTCTCCTTGGACTAGTGTAAGTCCCCCAGGTGAAGGTAAAAAATGTAACACTTGTAGAGTTGTTTGGAAGAAAAGACGTCAGGGTGGTACCGCAGAAAGTTCAGGACCCGAGAGTCAGATACATGTGCGCTGAAATCCACTGTGTTTAAACACGCTCATGCACCCCTCGGGGTTTCGAGGGGCAGGGCTCCAGGAGAGTTAAAAACGCTGATATTGTCTGGAGAGTTCCTATGTAGGAAAAAGTTGTCAGAAAGAAGGATGGCAGGTGGGCAGAGCAGGAAGTTCATAATCTTCACAGACAGAGCGGCTTGGGCCTAATCAACTGCGTAGCACTTACCTGGCACTGTGCAAACTAACCGTGTAGCAACCTCTCACAGGTTTAGTTTCGGTGTCAGGAAAACACTGAGTTGTACCACATGGGCAGAAATAGGAGCAAGAATACAATAATCCCAATACTAAATGAATGTAGATCTAACCGGGATGGTGAAGCATTCATCATGCCAGAGACTGCAGGAGAAAGAGTATGTAGAGAGCCAGCTACAAAAACATACAATCTCCAAAACGGTTGTAATAATAATAAAAAAGTACCTTAAGAGATGCCAGACTATTATTGCCTTCTCCCACCTACCATGCTCGATCCAGGGCTATCATTGTAGATCTGGCTTTTCCAGCCTGTTAAATCTCTGATAGCTTGAGCAAGCCAGTTTCTCAACCGTGGTCTCCAACTCCAAAGTTGTTCTGGACCATGAAATCCTGTCACCAAGAGGTTCTGGATCAGGAAATCCTGTCACCATGTTCAAGCAGATCTCCAGGCCCTTCGTTCCTGGGGACACCCCAAAATGCTGGTGCAGGTGGCCCGCTCATTTTATACCCCATGGGTTATCCTGAAGCGTTACCTTAATCATTGTTTCTCTCTCACCTCCTCTGCCTTCCTCCTGTTTATCAGCCTCTTCTCGATTCTACTCTTCCTACACATTTTTCAGCTTGAAGTTATGATAAATCACTTAAGAATCACTTAGAACCACTTTAGATTCACGTAAGCAAGTCACTTGGATGACTTCCATAAATTAATGGGAAAATTGAGCCTACATTTTGTCAGCCAGTAATTCCTAAAATGTAGGTTCATGGTGCTATTAAAGAAATCTATAAATCCCAGTACCTGGGAGGCTGAGACCGGAGGATCTGGGTTTGTGGCCAGCCTCAGCTACTTAGTGAGGCCCTCTGCAACTTAGTGAGACCCTGTTTCAAAATAAAGAATAAAAAATGGGGCTGGGGGTATAGCTTGGAGGTAGAATGCCCTGGGTTCAATCCCCAGTATCACAAAAAAGAAAGAAATCTATATTATATATGTATGTATGTGTATATATATACATAAATAGAAAGATAGATATGATGCCTATAGATATTCAAATAGATAGCTTTAGATATATAGAGAGCTATAGATATTTATACATACATATGTGTAGATATCTAAAGCTTTAGATATAGCTGTAGCTATTATCTATATTATCTGTCAACATGTATATGTCTACACATATACATACATGTATATTTCTCTCGATAGTTATATATATGGCTTGAATTGGTTGTAGTCTCCTACTTTCATCTCAATCTGCCTGCCTGCTCTCAGCACTCAGGGAGGATTTCTATGTCCCTAATCCAAAAAGGCTAGGCTACTGCTGTGTCTCTATGTAGGTCTCTGTAACGTCAGGGTAATACTGGACTCTTGTTTCAATCCTAGTTCTTCACAATGAAATTTAAAGTGGGTCAAGGGAATGCTCTACGCCACGTGTCAACCACCCACGTGTGCTGGCACCTCAAGTTCTCAACTGTCCTTTAGTCACGGAGCGAATACTGTCTACACGCTCGATCACAGGCCAAGAGAGTCACAGGCCAAGAGAGTCACCACTTGCGCCCTTGAGAGACCAGGATGCAAACCATAAACCATGGTACAAGCCACAAACCGCAGCACCAGCCAAGAACCACAGTGCTTCCTACAGGGCGCTACACGGAGACCCTCGGCAACGTGTGCTGTGAGTTCTGAGGCCCGGCACCCCCTTCCACAGGGCATCTGAAGCCAGATACCCCGTGCTCTCCCGACTCTGCCCGAGTCTGTGCATGCCTCCCCATTGCCACTGTCCCCATCCTGGCCCACCTCTTTTTGCAGTCAGCACCTCTTCTCTGGTCATACCACTTCGGCTGCGTGTCCAGCCATGGGGTCAGCCAGAATGACCTTCCAGGAAGTCACTCCCGGGCTTGAAACCTCACAATGTGTGAACTTCTCCTCCCAGCTCTCGATGATCCCAGCTCATCAAGTCCCTCAGGGACCTCCTGGGTGTGAGTCTGGGTAAAGACACAGTGTGCGTCTTCCTGTGATGTAAGCTGGGGACCAGCTCAAGACATTGTAAGAGATGGCGTATTTCTTCATGGGCAATTGAAGGAATTTCACAGGTGGCCTGTATGGGTTTTTTGTTTTTTGTTTTTTTGTGGGAGTTTTTTTTTGTTTTTTTTTTTTTTTTTACTTGATGCCCTGAGTTGAGAACTTAAGTCAACCCTGCAGTGGGAAGGAGACTCCTGGGAGCTCAGATGCTGTTTGAAGCTCAACCTCTAAAACCTTCCCAGCTCTGCTATTAACCAGTAATGCCCTGGAGACCTTCGGAGCTATCCTTTCGGATGACGATATTTCAAGGCACACGCATTTATTAGTCCATATTTGTAAGTTCCTTTTATAAGTTCTGTGCCTCGGAGACGCTACCCTTTGGAAAGCAGCGTTTCTACTTTACATTATTACCTATTTAGCAGGAGAAATAAATGTGGCAGAAACTCGATTAGAAATTATGTCATGATTTGAGCCGGGCATGGTGGCGCACGCTTGTAATCCCAGTACTTGGGAGGCCGAGACTGGAGGATCCGGGTTCGTGGCCAGCCTCAGCTACTTAGTGAGGCCCTCTGCAACTTCGTGAGACCCTGTTTCAAAATAAAGAATAAAAAAATAGGGCTGGGGGTATAGCTCAGAGGTAGAATGCCCCTGGGTTCAATCCCTAGTACCACAAAAAAAAAGAAGAAAAAGAAATTATGTCATGATTCAACTGAAATCTTGGAAAGAAAGTAATGGGAAAGTCGAGAGGCTTGGAAGGCTAAGTCAGCCTGGAGTAAAATTCTTAGGACCCAGAGGGGCCAGGCCAGCTGTGCCCGTCCCTCTCAGGCCCTGAACATGGGAACTACTGTGTCTGGCAGAGACTGGCCATCGCTACCCCGGGGAACATCTAGTTCTCTGCTTTAAGACAGAAGACAGCAGCAGATTCAGTGCTGAAAAGATAAGACAGCTTGTTTCCTTATTTATTTCTTTTTAAAAATGTTTTGATTGCTTTTATTTTCTCAGTGAATTCAGAAAAGGTTTAATTAGCTGAGAGTGCGGTGGGGGAGAGGGATTGAGGAGAGTGTAGACGATACGAATAACAGGCTTGCTGAATGGCAGAGGAATCAACAAGGGGGGTGACTAGGGTCGCCAGGCAGGCCTCGGGGCCCACCGACTCTGGTACTCACACATCTGAAGCAGAGGGGTTGAGCACGGGGGTGTGTTGCCCTCCACCCGCGCTCAGCTGCTCAGGTGCAGGGGAGGCACAGAGGGTGGCCAGGGGTGAAGCCGGGGTGGCAGGTGGCAGGTAAGTACGGCTGAAGAAGCAGACATAAGAATTGAAGATGAACGCCAAGGGCTATGGTTTGAATAGGTCCCCCCAAAAGCACGTGTTGGAAACGTCATCTCCATTGTCACAGTAGAAGAGGTGATTTTCGGCCATGAAGCCTCCCACTTCATGCACAGATCAAGACCACCACTGTGGGAGTATGTTCAGGATCCTGGAAGTGGGTTCTTTATAGAAGGGGGAGTTCAGCCCCGGCTTGCTCTCTCTCTCTCTCTCTCTCTCACCCTCTCTCTGCCCTTCCACCATGGAATCAGGCAGCAAGAAGGCCCTCGCCAGATGCTGGACCCTCAGTCGCGGGCATCTCAGCCTCTACCATAGGGAGCCAATATATTTCTATTCATTTATAAATCGCCTGACCTACGATGCTGCTATAGCTGCAGGAAACCATGTCGAAGACATAAAGGAGCCGATATCCCAATGGGTCACTATGCTAAGTAAGAGAGAGGTCAGGACAAGAGAGAGTCCTTGACCGTGCAAAAGTGGAAGCCGCTGTGTCCCGGGGTGGGGATGACGGTAGTGGGGACACGAGAAGACAGGAAGTGGTGGTTAGAGAGAGGGGTGCTGAAGGCTGAGCCTTGGAGGCTGAGCATCGTTGGGGATGACAGAGACTAGAGAAGACCACGGACGGGAAGATGAGTGGAAGGGAAAGAGCTGAGAGTCCAGGACGCTGGGTGGGTCGCTGCAGGCCGTGAGTCACCCAAGCAGAGCGTGGGGGTTACAGGACTAGAGGCGAGACTGGGATGTGATGCTGGTAATAAGACGTTCTGTGAATGAGGGGGACTGGCTGCAAGGCTGATGGGTGTCTGGGCCCAAGATGGGTGCTGGGTAGTAGGTTCAGAAGGCACAGAAATCTGGGCTTCTGATGTGGAGTAGGTCCACAAGGGGAAGGAAAGAAACAGCCACTATTTGATGCTGCTGCAGGGTAACTGTGTTCCTTGAGGGAGGGGCAGGGTTCAGAGCAAGCCCACCATGGCAACTGAGAGCAGAGCTGAGGACAAGAGGCCCTGCTGCGGATGGCGGTGAGCTCCAGAGGGCTCAGGAGACGTGTCTGGGGGTCAGGGTGGTGGAGGCAGAGGCAGAGTGGAGGCCACCCTGCATGGGGAGACGGTATGGGATGGAGGACACTTGGCCCTACAGGGATGAGAGGCTTGCTGAGACGGGTCCTGAACACCCCTTGGGGGACTGTGGATGACAGGCTGCCTGTCTCATGTGTCAGTCATGATAGCAGCACTGGTGGTGGGCAGTATCACGACAGCAGTGGCTCCTCAACTTCCACGTTGGAGTGCGTATTCCCTCCCCTAGGTGGCAAACTCATTTCTGAAGGTTGACTTATTCAACAAACACTTACAGAGCCCCTATGGGATGTTCTGCACTGTTCTGGGCACATAGACTCTATCCCAGCTCTCGGGGGATTTACATTTCGTTACGCCACATAAGAAGTCAGTCATATGGGATGATCAAAGAAAAGAATGGTTGTGGATAAGAGATGAAACAGAGCAGGGAGACCTGGAGTACCAGTGGGGCCTGGAGTATTAACCGGGGTCAGAGAGAGAAGGGGCCATTGGAGCAAAGCCAGGGGCGGGGAAGAGCACGGCGTATAGCTGGAAGAGCCAGGCAAAGGCTGTAGAGCAGGGCGCTTTCCCGTGTGCGCAGGAAACAACAGGAAGACCATGAGCAAAGGGGGAAGTAGTGGAAAAGTAGTGAAATAATTGAGTTGATGTAATTAAATGAGTGGGAACTATTCCTAGAGAGAAAAAAAATCTATGCTCGCTTGGACAGTCCCGTTCTGGGTGGGAAATCAGGTTGAAGGCAGGGCTAGCGTTCCGTTCCCCTTGTTTGCTGTGGGACAGTAGACAAGTCGCTTCACCCCTCTGAATTCTGAGATTGTGTCTGGCAGTGAGAAGATGGAGCTCTCTCTTAAGTTTCCATCCGGTTCTAGAACTCAAGCCTCCAAGGAATAGGGAGAGATGGACCACTGCTTGTGAAATTTGTCTCTGGAGGACATCGGAAGCTCAGACAGACCAGTCTTCTGGTTAGTTTGCCATTTGGCTGTAAGAATTACTCATTATTTTTAATTGTAAGAATTACTCATTATTTTCCAGAGACATTTATTTGGAGCCCACTAGAGGGCAGTCCTGTACCTAGAAACCGGAAGATGTTTACTTGGTTAGGGGGAGGTACGTCACCCATTGGGCCACAATGACCAGAACAGTCACAATAAATAACAAGACACGCGGAAATGCTTTCAATAAAATTCCAGTATTTTAGAATTTCTTTAGTCAGAGCTATGGCCTAACATCGTAATAACAATTACTAATAGCCAGCTGGGCATGGTGGCACGTGCCTGTGATCCCAGTACTTGGGAAGCTGAGACAGGAGGATTGCAGGCTCCAGTCCAGCCTCAGCAACTCAGTGAGACCCTCCACAATTCAGTGAGACCCTGTTTCAAAATAAAAAATAAAATACGGCTGGAGGGGTGTAGCTCAGAGGTAGAATGTACCTGGGTTGATTCCCCAGTGCCCAAACAAAACAAAACAAAACAAAACAAAAACAATTATTAGTAGCCCTTGACTGCCTGCTTCTAAAGCCTTTCTGGACACTATGCAGACATTAGATCATCGAAACCTCAAAACAATTTTATCAGTGGTGAGCTATCTTCATTGTAAAGATAAGAAAGCAAAAGCCCAGAGAGCAGAGCCCCACACGGGGATTCTCATGCATGTAATTTGTCCTAAGAGTGGTTTCGAAAGAAGAGGAGGGAAGGAAGTGGGATGGGAAAGGGTGAGGAGCCGAGCAGAGATGTGGCTTCAGTCTGGTCCCATGAGGAGTCCCAGCATGCTCTGGACACAGAGCCCTTGCCACCTTAAGAAAAGGGGACAGCCTCGTGTGCCCCTGGATTGGCCAGTCCATGTGTGGTCAGGTGTTTTGGTCACACTCTGCTCCCCCACCGCCCACAGGGGATGTCATCTTTATCATGGAACGTTAGCAGAGGCGGAAGCAGCTGCGGCCCGTCACTGGCCAGCGCTCAGAGCCACGGGGATGTGCGCACACTGCACTGGTATGGAGCCTGGCACGGCAACACAGCCTGCACGGCGGATCGGCTTGTCTAAGGGTACCGCCGTCAGGCATCAGAACCAGCTTTTAAGCCCAACTCACTGGAGAGAGAGAGAAAGAAGAAGGAGGAGGAGGAGGAGGAAGAGGAAGAGGAGAGGAGGAAGAGGAGGAAGAGGAAGAGAAGGGGAGGAGGGGAAGGAAGAGGAGGAGGAGAGGAGGAAGAGGAGGAGGAAGAGGAGGAGGAGAAGGAAGAGAGGAGGAGGAGGAGAGGAGGAGGAAGAGGAAGAAGAGAAGGAGAGGAGGAGGAGGAAAAGAGGAGGAGGAGGAAGAGAAGGAGAGGAGGAAGAGGAGGAAGAGGAAGAGAAGGGGAGGAGGAGAAGGAAGAGGAGGAGGAAGAGGAGGAGGAGAGGAGGAAGAAGAGGAAGAGAGGAGGAGGAAGAGAAGGGGAGAAGGAGAAGGAAGAGGAGGAGGAGGAAGAGGAGGAAGAGAGGAGGAGGAAGAGAAGGAGAGGAGGGGAAGGAAGAGGATGAGGAGGAAGAGGAGGAGGAAGAGGAGGAGGAAGAGGAGGAAGAGAGGAGGAGGAAGAGAAGGAGAGGAGGGGAAGGAAGAGGAGGAGGAGGA
>PVJS01033891.1:0-12997 GCA_004027185.1 Glis glis
GGATCCTCCGGTCTCCGCCTCCCAAAGTACTGGGATTACAAGCGTGCGCCACCACGCCCGGCTCAATTGCCCATTTCTTGATTGGGTTGTTTGGGTTTTTTTTTAGTGTTAAATCTTTTAAGTACTTTGTGTATTCCGGGTATTAGTCCTCTATCAGAGGAGTAGCTGACAAAGATCTCCCATTCTGTAGGCTCTCTCTTTAGACTCCTGATGGTTTCCTTTGATGAACAGAAGCTTTCTAGTTTAATGCCATCCCATTGATTAATTCTTGTTTTAATTTCCTGAGCTTTGGGGGTCTTATTGAGGAAGTTTCTACCTGTGCCTATGTTGGAGTGTTGGACCTATGCCCTCCTCTAGTAATTTCAAAGTCTCAGGTCCAATTTCCAGGTCCTTGAGACCATAATGCACCAATAAAGGTTTTTTTAAAAAAAAGCCAAAAATGATTACAGATTTTCAGACTTGAAGTGAAAAGATTGTTGAAGCATCCTACAAAATTTAATGTCTAACAAGTAAACGTCAGTCTCCATAACCCACAGAAGCAGAAAGCTTCCGGAGTCTTTATTCTTATTAAAGTGGGAAAGGTCCTGGAGGCCTGAAGGTGAGACAGCCACAGTGTGCCACGCCCAGCTGTGACGCCATTCCTTGCTGTGACCTCACAAGGAGCCTGTGTGAGGGGGTCTCCAGCCCCGCTGTCTAAGGCCCTGGCTGCTGCTGGGTTTTGTCCATTAGTGCAGGGAGCTCTTGGAGGTGACCCGACGGACTCACAGTTAGTTAGCTCCTGTGGCGGTTTGGTGGCTTTGGATCTGATTTGTGGGTTTAGGATTTTGGTTTTGTTGTCTTTTCTTGGTGTGTTTTTGTTTGTTTGAGTTTGTTATTTTGTTGTACTTTTGTTTGTTGGTTTGTTGTTTTGTAGCTGCATCATTAGTTGCTGCTGCGGCTTTCGATGGACAGTGCTTAGAGAGAGAGTAGAGAGGGGAGGCCAGGCCTCTCGGCCAGCTCTCCCTGTGAGGATGCCCTTGGGGCATTATGAGATCCTTAGGGACATTGGCGAGGCCACCTTTGTTCAGGTCAAATTGGCCCACCATATCCTCACCAGGACTGAGGTGGCCGTGAAGGTCCTGACTAAGGACAGGCATATGCTCCCCCTCGTTCTATCTGAAATGGATATAATGAGGACTGTGGAGCACCAGAAGGTGGTCCAGCTGTTTCAGATCATAGACACTGACAACTATGTCTACCTGGAGATGGAGCACGTGTGCGGAGGGCACTGGCTCACTGTGACCTGTATTATATGAATATGTCTCTGTGGTAGGCTTGGAAAGGCATATTTTAAAAGAAGTTGTCTAGCTGATTGGGTGAGACCCACAGGAGTCGCATTTAGTGTGAGATAAATGTAAGTGCTACCCTGGGGAGGAGGGGAGGGCCCTTCAGGGACACGAGGAGGGAAACGGCCCGGGGTCGTGGGGTCAGGAAGGGCTTCCTGGAGGTGAGGGGCATTGGAGGCTGAGCACCTGTGGTTGGCTGGGGGCAAAGGTCTTGGGGACTCTGCTGGGAGGAGAAACGGCCTGCGTGGGTTTGGAGATGAGGCTGGGCCTGATGGCTAGGGAGCCGCAAGTGGTTCAGGGGCTTGGATTTCACGACCTGAGATGACAGCGGTGGCCGCTGAGACTAGAGGCAGCATGTGTAGAGCTCACAGCGCAGCCAGAGAGGTGACCAGGCGCAGCCCTCAAGACTGACCTCAAACCTCGTGTTATAATTCATCTATGTGCCTTCTTCTTTATGCAGTATCGGACGCTCTTTCTAAAGGAAATAAATGCTCAGAAATTATTTCTAAAGGAAATAAATGCTATGGCAAGTATGGTGAGCAGGGCGAGGTCTGTGATAAGCCTGCACTGAGCCAGGTAATCCCCAGGAGACAGGCGTGATGGGGAGCAGAGACCCCCGTCCACACCCCAACGCCAACCCCATCCCTGGGAGCTTCCCTCAGCCCATCCATGCTCCCCTAGTGGTGGCCCGAGGAGTAAACGGGCCAGGACAGGCAGCTCTGGGAGCAGGCCTGGGACCTGGAATACCTTGGTGCATGTTAATCATCTCAGTATTATGACTCTCTAGATCTTCCTTGCGGCCAACAGTAGGAGTTTCAGAAACAAGCTACTTCCACAGGACAGATTTCATTAACTCCTCAGGGAAGCCTCTGGGGTAGGACGAAAGAAATGAGGGAGGACCCTCATCAACTGCACTTCACTCTGGGGAGCCTCCGGCACCCCCACCCCACCATCGAGCAGTGCGACAGTCCCTCCCCGGACCCCTGAGGAACCTGTGAACTCTGGGTCACACCTAGGGACATCTTTCTCATACACCTTCACTTCCCTGCCAGGCTGGGGCTGAGGACTTTGAGAGGGCCTGGGCTAGGCCTTATTAATTTTATAGTATTCCCAGCATCTACCCCAAGTTTCACCATATTTATTTGGCAAGGACATGAATAAGCAGACCTTTAAACATTTATTCTGGATTAAGATCATATCATAGCAAAGAGAGGAGAAAATTCACCAAGCATTTTATTTTTAATCTCATCCAAAGTCCTACCTGTTTCCGAATTTGTAGCTGAGTTTGCTTCGGAAGGTTTACCCTGCTCTATCCCTCTAGTGTGAAGGAAGTGCTCTCTTAGAGGCTGACTTGGAAGGCCTGGGCTGATTCCCCAACCTGTAATAAAGTGTATGTATAGAGATAGCAGTGTTGTTATACGATTTAATTAGTACATCACTCAGACATTTGGACCCATGCCTGACTCTTTTTTTGCATGTTCATTTAGCTTTTAGTCTAACTCCCACGTGAAAATAAACAAAAAGGCTAATTGCTTTTGGATTTTAGCACTGGGTGAAATACCTGGATTCATTATGTGAATCATATTTTATAGGTAGATTAAAGGTTCTATTGGTAAATGAAAAATTCCAAGATGACAGCTGTAATGCTTAAAGCAAGGCAATTGAAAGGTTCGGGCTCCCAGAGGCGGCATATGAATCCATCTGACACCATCCTAGTTTTCATAGCAGCATAAATGTTTGCACATTGATGAGAACATTGTCTCGGGATGAGTTTATATCTCATCGCTCTAAAACAGTCATGTGCTGGTAAATATTTAAGAACCAGTTCTCAGCCGGGCGTGGTGGCGCACGCTTGTAATCCCAGTACTTGGGAGGCTGAGACCGGAGGATCCGGGTCTACTTAGTGAGGCCCTCCACAACTTAGTGAGACCCTGTTGTTTCAAAATAAAGAATAACAACAACAAAAAAATAGGGCTGGGGGTGTAGCTCAGCGGTAGAATGCCCCTGGGTTCGATCCCCAGTACTGCAAAAAGAACCAGTTCTCCCCACATGTGGTGGTGCATACTTATAATCCAAGTACTTGGGAGGCTGAGACAGGAGGATCATTGGTTCAAGGCTAACCTTAGCAACTTAGTGAGGCTCTCAGCAAAATATTGAGACCCTTTTTCCAAATAAAAATTAATTTGAGCTGGGGGCGTAGCTCAGAATTAGAAGGCCCTGGGTTCAATCCACAGCACCAAATAAACAAACTAACAAATGAACAAACAATTCTCTAGAAAAAAAGAAAAGCCCTGATTTGTGGTGTACACCCACCAATTTCCATGGTGTCAATATCCCCAACGTGGCTAATTTCAAGGAATCAGGAAGGGGTGTACATAGGAGGCCCTCACCAGCTCATTTTAGCTAGTTCTAGCACAGCACTACTTCTCTGCCTGTGGTACAAGGTGGAGTTAGGCTTAGGCTCAGAGGCGAGAGTGGATTTTTAGTAATTTTTGCAAGATATTAGGGGTGGTCGTAAGGGGTATAATGGCTCCCTTATCCTGAGCCAGCAAAAGGTGATGTCCCTCTCCAGCTTCCTTGAGAATCAGGCAGGCAGATGAAAGGGATTTGCATCCATCCTGCATCTGCAAGTGTGCTTAAGGCAGGCTGGCATATTCATGGCCTCTGCTCCCATACAGACTTTGTTTGCTGCCACCGACTTCCCGCACCCATGTAAGGGAGGATTGTCTGGGGAATTGGAGAGGTGTAACTGATTTTTGAAATTTTTTGGTAGCTGGTTCTGCAAGCACTTGTCACACAGTGTGAGCCACCAATTAAATGGCAGATGTTATTATCTGTGGGAAGTACCCAATGTATGAGAGAAAGTGGGACTTAACCCGCCCAGTGCTTCTTGCACCTTTGGTATGCTAAGTATCCTGTTGGTGTTGAGTTAGAGAAAACTCAGGCCTGGGCTCTGCAATGGGCAGCTGGAGACCTACAGAAGATCCCTGTGAATGTGGTTTGGATTATTTACAAGACTTGCCTCTCCCATTTCCTATGACCTCCAAAAGCTCATGTGTTGAAACCCTGTTCCCAATACAGCAAAGTTCAGAGGCGAGGCATGGCTGGAGGAGGTGGGTCATTGGGGGTGTGACCTTGAGGACTATATCTGTCCCTGGCCTCTATCATCTATCTATCTATCTATCTATCTATCAATCATCTATCTATCATCTATCTATCTCATCTATCAATCTATCATCTATCTACCTATTATCTATCATCTATCTATCTCATCTATCAATCTATCATCTATCTACCTATTATCTATCTACCTACCTATCATCTATCTATCATCTATCTATCTATCTATCTATCTATCTATCTATCTATCTATCTCCTTCGTAGCTGCCATGAGTTGAGCAGCTCTCCTCCACCATGCTAGGCAACCATAATATTTCTGTCTTGGAGCTGTCCGACCATGGACTACCCCTTGGAAACCATGAGCCAAATAAAACTTTCCTCCAAGTTGTTCTTGTCAGGGATTTTGGTCTCAGCACTGAGAAGGCTTATTAACACAGCAGCTGTGCAATCATTATAGTCCAATTGGAGTTTGGGCCCCAGTTGCCTCAGTAGATGTGAAGAACATCTGGTGGTCCTCTAGGCATGGCAGATCCTCAAGGAGGTTAGAAGTTCAAGTCCTTCAGCCACAGAACCAGCGCTGTCATCTGACGGCTCTGGTGACATATTAACATATTAACAGTGTGATGTTGAGGTCCCACCTAAAGGCTAGGAGAGAATTTGTGACAATGGATATAGCATATGAGTTTTTAATCCCTTATCCTGTGTGAGGCATTGTGCTGAACACTTTACAACCATTATCTCACTTAGCCCTAACTGTACCCTTTTCGTGAGGTGAAGCTTCTTGCCCAAGATCATACTATGGAGTCAATGCTGGGATGCAACTCCAGGTGCTTTGACTCCCAAATCCAAACTTCTTGCCTCTGTATCATCTCTCTCTAAGGCTGGGGAATAGACATGATGATTCATATTCCTGATGAACACTGCACACGGGCAAATCCTGTATGTTCTCAGGTCCTTCATTCAGCTTTCCTATATACTGTCCCAGAAAGCCTGGCTCTGCCCAAGAAGGGAATTTGGGTAATTCCTCCTCCCCATCTGACTCTCCTGCCGAGACAAGAAAATCGCTGTTATGGTTTGAATCTAGAATGTCCCCAGGCCTCATGTTGTAGACGTAGGCAGTCATGTTGGACATGGGGCATAGTTGTTGGGGAGGGGTCCCTGTGTGTGTGACCTTGGGGACTATGCTATGTCCCTTCTCTCATTGTTCTCTCTTTCTGCTTCTGGCCTCCACGATGTGAGAGCACCCTCTGCTCGTGTTATCTCTGCTTCCCGCTGCCATGCCCCGAGCTCTGCAGACTTCAGCTGGCCTAACATGGACTGAAACCTCTGAGACCTCCAGAACTGTGAACACATGAATCTTTCTTCCTCTAAATTGTGGTCGTCTAGTTATATAAGTTGTCTTAGATAACACATCCAGATCAACTTCATGTCCTCACTCCTCTTACTCTAGGTATTTGGGGTCACAGCAGTGAGGATGAGGACTGAAACAATTCTGTAACTTTATATTACTCCCACATATTATACACCACTGGAATATGCCTTCCCTCAGTTTCCCAAAGGGATCTATGAATTTAGAGTCCCCAAATTTCCAGAAACCAGCACTGTCCATGACTTCACTGGCTCAAAGTTCAAGTAGATATTTTCTTGCCAAATGCACAATTGAATTCCAAACTCTTAAAAAAGTCATTGTGACCTAAAAAAAATACTAAAGCTTTCATAGGGGAGAACAACAAATTTTAGGAACTGGTGAGTTTTTACACTGAAAATACACTGGCCTTGGCAGAGATCAGAGAACAGGCTGGAGGACCGAGAGGCAGACACATGCGGAGGTAACTCCAGTGTCAGGGGGAGGAATAGATGCATGGTCTCTAAGAGATCCGTCAAGTCTCAGGACCAAGTCATCTGTGCCTCCAATGTGGCCAGCAACCTGTAGGAAAGATGGCCGAGGGTTTAGTTCTGTCTCTCCAGATCCCTCATTCTGGCCACTCATCCTTAGAACCAGTGGCCTCTGTTAGATGTCAGAAGGAAAAAGGAGCACTAGATGTGAATGACAAGCAGGGGATTTGCATTTTAAAGAAATGCAAATACACACCTGCAATGCCAGTACTTGGGAGGCTGAGACAGCAGGATCACAGGTTCAAGGCCAGCCTCAGCAACTTAGGGAGACCCTGTTTCAGAATTAAAAATAAAATAGGGCTGAGGGTATATAGCTTGGAAATAGAATGCTCTGGGTTCAACACCCAGTACCACCCTCCCTCTCCCCCAAAAAAAGAAAAGAAAAAAGAAACCCTATAGGGCTACATTAGTGAGAGAGTAGCACAGGGTTGTATTAGATAACACATCCAGATCAACTTCCTGTCCTCACTCCTCTTACTCTAGAAAGGTGAACTTCCTCAACTTTGTCCTACTTTCTACTGTAGAGTGAAAATTGCTGTAGGGTGATAATTACTCAGCAATTATCCTTGGTCCAATATTAGTGCTGCCTCAGAGTTCCCATCAGAGAACAGCTTCCACCCCTCCCACTCCAAGGAAATCTCAACAGAGCTGAGGTCCAGACCTTGGGAACTGTGATAGAGTTCAAAGAACTAAACCTCTAGCATTTCTCACCCTCTGTAAGGCCACGGATTTACCCACAGAATTAAAAAAAAAAACAGCTTTACTGAGGCATAATTGAATGCAATAAATTTCATGTTTAAAGTCTTTCATTTGATGTGTTTACATATGTAGACGTCTGTGAGACCATCACTTAGTCAAGATAAATATACTATCACCCCTGAAAGTTTTCTGGAACTCTATTGTAGTCCTTCCCTCCTGTCCCTCTGTAGCTTTTCCCTTCTATCCCCAAACAACTACTCATTGGCTTTATGTCACGATAGGTTAGTTTGAATTTTCTAGTATTATATCTAATTGTACAACTCTATAGATCATGAGGGACTCTACTCAAGGAGCTTTACCTAAGGAATATACATGAGGAGATTCAACCACATGAATCCAGGCTCAAGAGAGATACTTTCTCCTCTTCCTGATTTTCATCTCAATGAAACCCATCCCTTGATTTAGATGATGAGAGTTTGGACTTTTAGCCAATGTTGTAATGGAAAGAGACTTGGGGTTCTTGTGGGAGTATATATTGTGCATTTGGGGATGAGTCATGAATCATGTAAGGCTGGATTTTGTGGGTACCCTTTGTCATTCTTTCTTTCTCAGCACTGTTCTGCTCCTGAGCCCAGCAAGGAGACCTTGGTTCACTTTGTGTAAATGATGACACAGGGAAGGAGGAAAAATGGCAGGAGAGGCATCGTGGGAGCAGAGTTCTTAGCGCAGAGACCTGGGATCCGGCTCTCCTTCTCCACTTTAACCACTTTGAAGACACAGGCGTGGTGTCTGCTTGTGTCTTGGGTTCTGTTTTACTAGCATCTCAAGCTGCCACCATCTGAATGTTTGTGTCCCCACCAAAGCCATACTGTAAATGTTAATTACCAATGTCAAGGTATTTGGAGATGGGTTTTTGGCAGGCAACTAGGCTATAAAGGTGGAGCCCTTGTGACTGGGATTAGTGCCCTTATAAGGAGAGGCTTCGAAGAGCTAGTTTCCCCTCTCTCTGCTCCATCATATGAGGATAAACAGGAGGACGGCCATCTGCAAACCAGGGGGAAGCCCTCACTAGAAGCCAACAATGTTGGCACCTGACTTCACACTTCCCAGCCTCCAGAGCTGGGGAAATAGATGTGCTGTTTAAGTCACCCAGACTCTGGTATTTTATTACAGCAGCCTGGGCAGACTAAGACACAAGTCAGATCTTCAGAAGCCTGGTGGACATGTCTTGTGTGTGCCTGTCTCCCATCCACTCCCCATGCTTGTAGTCAGCCTACCATTTTCCTTGGGAAAACCTCTCCCTGCACCCTCAAGCCCCACTTCCCACTGCAGGGTGGTCAGGTGACCCAGGCCTGGCCAGTCCCCTTGTTCCACCCAGGGACGAGAACGTAAACCAAAGCTGCTCCAAGGGACACAGTTGTAGGACTTTGTTTTGAATGATTGCAGATAAAGATCCCTGTCGGTCCCCAGAAAGTGAGGTGGAGATGATGTAGCCGCCATCTGGAGAGGCCGGAGCAGACAGAGGAGGCACGGAGGGAGGGGCTGAGTGCCATGCAGGGGCCAGGAAACATGTTCAAGCTGATTAAAAAGTTGCTTTTTAATTAAAAGCTTTGAGAGCTAATAGAGGTAGGGTGAGTATCACGATTTTTGCTTTTGATAAAGACTGGGATTTGTTGTTACTATAGTCAGAGATAGAGAAAAAGGTGAAGTGGAAGAGAGAGACACTCAAGGTCTTCCTGCCTCTGACCCTGGCTGTGTCTCCAACCTCACCGCATCCCCTTGTCCTTCATCTCAGCCATGTCGGATGCCGGACAGGGCCACCAACTTTGTCCCCAGCCATCTGGGGTCTCCTTCTCATCTTTCAAAATGTCCCGTATGAAGCCCTTCTTGCTTCTCCCTCAGATGCATTGGCTAAGCCTTTCTCTGTGTGAATGGATTTCCACAGCAACCGTGACCATTTAGTTTAATTAATTAACTAATTAATTAACATATAGGCATCCCTTTCTCTAAACTGTCAGCTCCCGTGGAGGACCATGTCTCATTTACCTCACTATCTCCAACACCTAGCACAATACCAGAACTGTAGAGGAGCTCTAAAAAAATGGTTGGATAAATGAATGGCACAGAGAAACAGCACTAGCGATAGTTCATGTTGGAAAGAAATCACCATGATAGTGTTCTATGTCTCGACAAGGGCTTTTACAGGCATGTGCATTTGTCAAAACTCATGGAATAGTACACTTAAAATTCATGCAATTCACTCTACGTGAATTTTACCTAGAAAAATACTATAAATAAGCCTTGAAGCCTAGTTAAAGAGAAGTGTGATAAAGTGTTTAAGAGCAACATACACTCAGGTCTGCAACTTACCTTGAAATGCACCAAAAAGTAAGATGAATTTGGCGAATGGATAGAGAGGTAGATACATGGGCAGCCAATGTAGCAAGCTGTTAATTATGGAATCTAGATGGTGCGTATAGAAGGTCCTCCACATTTCTTTCACTTTTTCTATATGTTTGAAGATGTTCATAATAAAATGTTGGAAAAGAAAGAACTCACCAAAGGATGTACTACTTATTGAGTATAGAGCTGAGAAGCCAGGGTTCAGTCTTGAGCACTGAAAGAGAAGAGGTCAACTCTTTTGTTAATATACTTTTGTTTGTGCATTATAATTATACATCATAGTGAGATTCAAAGTGATACAAAGATACATGCACGTATCACTTGGTGTATTTTCCTCCATATCCCTCCCACTCCCCCTTCCTCCCTCCCCATACATGTTCGTGAGATTGGTAGTGGTATCTTCATGTATGGACATAAACTTATTTGAACTGTCCCCTTCCTCTATCCTCATTTTTCCCTTCTCCACCTCCCTTTCCCAATCCCCTTCCACTATTCTGCTGGTTTCTCTCTTCATTTGACTAAAGTCCCTTTTTCTTTTTCTTTTTGTTCTAGCTTCCAAATATGAGAGAAAACATACCACCCTTGACTTTCTGAGGCTGGCTGATCTCACTTGGCATAATTTTTTCCAGTTCCATCCATTTTGCTGCAAATGACATAATTTTATTCTTCTTTATGGCTGAGTAAAATTCCATTGTGTATATGTACCAGTTGCATTATCCATTCCTCTGTTGACAGACACCTAGATTGGTTTGATAATTTAGCTATTGTGAATTGTGCTGCTGTGAACATGGATATGCATGTATCACTATAGTGTTCTGACTTTAATTCTTTTAGAACAATACTGAGGAGTGGTGTGTCTGCATCACATGGTGGTTCCATTCCTAGTCTTCTGAGGACCCTCCACACTGATCTCCATTGTAGTTGTACCTACTTACAATCCCACCAACAGAGCATGCATTCCTCTTTTCCCACATCCTCACCATCATTTATTATTGATTACATTCTTTTTTTTTAACTTTTTATGTTCATTTATTGGTGCATTGTAAATTATACATTTTGATATATGTCAGGGTATGAACATCATACATGCACACATTGCACATTTAGCCCTCCCTCCAATCCCACCCTATTCCCTTCCCCTTCCCTCCCTTTCATGCTCCAGATAGTGATTGGGTCTTATAGGTTTGTGTATGTGCATCATGTGCTATAGTGTGTTTCCCTCCACTCCCCGCCCAACTCCCTCAGTTAGGTCACCTTCTTTGTCCATCTAAAGATTTACATTCTTGATGATTGCCATTCTAACTGGAGTTAGATGGAATGTCAAGAGGTCAACTCCTTACAGGTTAACCATCTGCTTTGTCCACAGCAATTCTTCCAGAATCCCCTATGTACATGTATTCATTAGCACCTCAATTCCCAGCAGCCTTAGTCTCCAGCCCTCACAGTTTGCTATCTGCCAGTAAAGGCATCTTGTTCTGCCATCTTGGTCCCTCTCCTATCCCTGCCTGCTGTGTAAGGAGCAGCCCCCAAGAAGGGCTGTGGACACCCTCTTACCTGCAAACACAGCTTCTCAGTTCTTTGCTTTTTTTCCCCCTGAAAATCTATTCAGGTGGACTTTGTTCTTTGTCTTCTCAGAGAATCAAGATGGGGGAAGGAGCTAATATAAGATATTCAAAGCTTTGAACTGGAATCACAAAGGGGAAATCTGGGACAGTCCATATAAAAATGTTTACTAGAGGGGATGAATTATCTCTTTCCCCTCTAAAACAGAGGTGACAGAACTGAAGACAACAAATGTTTTCTTGGGAAAAGGGATGTAGTTTATATTATTGTCATTTTCTCTTCCTCATACTTGGTTATTGGTGGAAGATACTATTATAAAAAGTAAAGAGTGCCCACAACCCCTCCCCTTGAAAACATGAAATGTATGCATTTTGCCGTCTTTGGACAGCAATATTTGGAAAAAAAATTAGGTGGCAACAGAATGCATCCTTTCCAGCCCTATAAACCTCAAGTAAGCACTCTTTCAGCTTCCAGTCAGTATTTAATCAGCATACCATAACTTTTATGGGGCTGAAATGAAATGCTTCGGAGACACTAAATTTCAAGTGTTGCTGTAAACTTTGGTCATCTGAGTTTGATTTACATATGATGGTCCCATCCACTGTGATGATGGGGATAATGATGATTGTTGGTGTTGATCATCTGGGGAAATAAACACACAGAGACACACACACTCGCACAGCCCCCCTCGGCTTTGTGTCTTTAGCATATGGTATAGGAAGTAAGTAGCAAAGATGAATCACAATTTTTATCTATCAAAACCAAGCATAATTTACATGAATTTCAAGGTAACATTAGTGTATTGGTCAGGAAGCGTCTGTTTGAAAGTAACACATGAGCTTATATGATAAAGAAGATTGAATAATTCATATAAGTAAGAAGTCTAGGCACAGGGCAGGTCTGTCTAATCCAGGGGCTCCCTGACTTCATTGCTTTGCAATTCTCTTTATTTCGACTTCATCCTCAAGTTGTTCTTTTTTCCTCACGGTAGCAAATCGTCTGGAGGAATACTAGACTTCCTGATTTTAGAGTAGAAGACAGAGCCCTTAACCCAGCAATTCCAGCAAAAGCTCAGAGTTATTTTGATTGGTCTCCCCAAGGTCACGTGACCCACTGGGTAATGCATCTCTGTAGCCAGGTGAAGGGACTGTGCTGATTTATTTAGCCAAAGCCACGTGCTCCATCCTTGGAGCCAGAGAGTAGAGCTAGCTTCCTTGGAACTCCATGGATCCCCATATAAAAATGGGGCATGTAGAGAAGACAGAAAAAGCTGCAGAAATTGTTACAAATGCCCACCTACAGCTGAGCATGGCGGCAGAGGCTGGCACATCACAGTACTTGGGAGACCAAGATAGGAGGATTGCAGTTTCGAGGTCAGCCTCAGCAACTTAGCGAGACCCTGTTTCAAAATTAAAAATAATAAAAAAGGCTGAAATGCAGCTCAGAGGTAGAATGCCCCTGTGTTCAATTCTCAGTAACAGCAAAAACAACAACAAAGCCCACTTACAAATCATCAACTTCCTTCCTGTGACTTCATTGAAGTCAAGTTTCCATTATGAAAACCAAATGGTAAAGACCAGGCATTGTGTTCTGTGTCTACACAAAAGTAAAAATCACATGTGCTGAAGATATGAAAAGATACAAAAAGACTATTGGAAACAAGCAGTACTTTTTTTACCCCCACTCAATAGGCTGGCACCATTTTTTATTTCTATTTTTATTATCAGCATGACGTTGACATGTATCTCTTTTACCTTTATTGGTTCATTTGGCAATAACAAGTTCATGGGTCAATGCAGATAGAAAGGAGCCAGTACAGGGTTGGGGAGGTGGCGTCTAAGGGGAGGAGGTAGCATTTAATGTGTCAAAGTGTAGAGAGAGAGCTAATGCTTACTGAGGACTGATGGCAGCACATCAGCCGGGCAGCTAGGAGTACTATATGTTACCTTCTTTCTTTTGTTTTTAACCTGAGAAAATCTTTTTTTTGGGGG
>PVJS01033892.1:0-21891 GCA_004027185.1 Glis glis
TGTGTGTGTGTGTGTGTGTGTGTGTGTGTGTGTTTGTGTGTGTGTGTGCGTGTGGTGCTGGGAATTGAACCCAGGGGCACTCTAACTCGGAGCTACATACCCAGCCCCATTTTATTTTTTATTTTGAAACAGGGTTTTGCTAAGTTGCTGAGGCTGGCTTCAAACCTGTGATCCTCCTGTCTCAGTCTCCCAAGTACTGGGATTACAGGTGTGCACCACCATGCCCATCTAGTAGTATTCTTAATATGACGTCTGGAAGGTAAGTGTTGGACTTAAGGTTTATGGTGGAATAAAAACAAAATATGAATGGTGTTATATTCCTTTTGAAGTAGTTTGATGCTTTTTAATTCTATTCTTCAGAGTTATTAGAGGATTTAATTAGTCAAATATCAGTTTTTAGTAGTTTATCATATTGTCAAATTGGTTTGGCATCAATGTTCCTACCTGGAAACTAACTATGTCAAGTTTTAAAAGATAGTTTTCACATGTCTGTGTACTCTTGAACCTATTATTTTATTTATTTTTGTGTGGTACTGGGGGTGGAACCCAGGGGCATTCTACCTCTGAGTTGTACCCCCCGTCTTATTTTATTCTTTTATTTTGAAACAGGGTCTCACTAAATTGCAGATACTCACTAGGATTACAAGCATGCTCCACCATGCCTGGCTTGAATCTATTATTTTAAAAGTTTGCTGACTTAGATTCACTCACTTGCTAAGTCAAGTATCTCCCATGATTTATCAAAATGATCAATGTAAAATACTATTAGAATAGTGCTCTTATTATTTATTTTATTTTGTTTTTATACTCTTATTGGTGCATTATAGTTTCACATCATAAAGAATAGTGCTATTAAAGAGCACGTGCTTAATACTTTTATTTTAAGGTACTGGGGATTGAACCCATGGGCATTCTACCTCCGAGCAACATTCCCAGATCTTTTTTATTTTGTTTGGAAACAGGGTCTCGACAGGATGCTGAGAGTCTCACTATGTTGCTGAGGCTGTCCTAAAACCTGCAATCCTCCTGTCTCAGCCTCCCACAATGGGCTTGTGCTTATTACTTTTAAGTCATTCAATGCAGCTAAAATTCTCTAACTTTGGGGAAACTGCTGCTTAAGGAATATGGTTGTATTTGATCTCTAAGAATCTTCCTACATATAAACTTCTACAGCTCTATTCAATTTTTTAAATGATTAGAGAATTTAATCAGTCAAGTATCTTAGTGGTGTATCATATTGTCCAATTGATTTGACATCAATTTTCTTACCTGGAAACAAATCCATGCCAAGTTTTAAAAAATATACCTAGCATTTCTCCTTACTCTCAAACCTTTTGACTTAGCAAGCTTTTGAGTTGGACTCAAATTATTGATTGAGCAGTCTTCTTCACAGTTTGTCTTTTTTATATGCATGACTGAATGATAAGTGGGGGACCTTAAAGGAAGAAGTAACTTAATCACAAAAACCTAGAGCAAAAGGGTCTTGGATGGGACAAATTCCAAACTGGTCAATTTCCAATGGAAAATCCTTTACTATCTTCTCTGGTACTGATCCTAGGGATGGACTTTGACTATTTCCTATATTGCAATGTATTTTGAATCCAATGGTAGATTTTCAAATTCAATAAAGCAATAGCTTTTTCTTCCCTACTTCATTTTCCCTCCTACAGCAAAATCTCAATAGTGGATTGTCCACTTGTGTCATTGTTTAAAGATCATATTAGATCTTCCAGACTCTAGAGCTATTCTAGAAGCCTACTGTACATCCTTATTTGGGGGAATCATCAGGCAGCAAGAAATGTGTGTTTCTGTTAGCAGCAGAGGGTAGACATCATGATCGATGTGAGATTCTAAAGGGGTGTGTGCTCAAATCACAAACAGAAATGAACCAGGGTCGGGGGTGCCTTAGGGCTTACTAGTCTCCATTCATTTCCCAAGCTGAAAAAATGTTATTTGAATCCATCATTTTTCTTCCTTCCCCTTATTCTTCCTCCCTTGCTCTTACTTCTGCTTGAATTCATCAGACATTAGTACATCCCTGCCAAATATCAGAATTACAGTGGATGTGGGAAGCAACGATAAGTATACTATCTGTAATGAACTGGGTGGGCACAGGCATAAGAATTGATTTATCTGTAACTGTGATAAATTCAATAGCAGAGTGACTTTCACCTTCTTACCTTGTAAATCTGCTAACTTTTCCCAACATCACATATCCTAAGCTTCTTTTAAAGGCACCACCACTGCATCATCCACTAAATTTATTCCTTGACACCTCTGTATTTTGCCTAATTACCTACCTATGATTCTTTATCACTTGTCCCAAAAATAATAGAGGTAGTTTTTACTAACCACCAAGTAAGGAATCTGAGTTTTATAATGGGATAGTGTCCCATTCCTCCTGAATTGTAATGCTCTAGTTTATCTCTTCTGTTTTCTGATGAGCAAGATGATCCAATGCTAAGGGACTGTAATACATTAAGTTAATATATGGTTAAAATGTGAAAGGAAATAGAAGCCATAGAGCATAAGAAAATCAGGATAATGTTACTGTTATCTACATGTGTGCCCTTGGGCAGATCAGGACATTTCCTTCATCTGTAAATTGGGAATAGTCAGTGATTTCCTTCTCTCTCATCAACATCAAGAGAAAAAAACTTGTAAAAACACGATTCTTCATTGAACCCCAGTGTCTAACATGGAGAATGTTACTGCATAAATGCTTAAAATATTTATGTTAAATAAATGAGTAAAGAAACACTTAAAAGTATAAAATGCTGTATGCATGCAATGGATTATTGTTACTATATCTACAGCATCCTTTTCCAGCTGGCAACATGGATACTAAATCAGTTCAAGGGTAGGAACAACATTTTGCAATATGGACTGAAGCCCTGGGATCTGATATTCATGCATAGAGGTTCCCACAATAGCCAGGGGGCATGGCACCCTCATGCATCAAAATAATGGAACAATGGTGACAATAATGAAGATGAATAGTGTGATTTTTGGCATTGATAGACTTGCATTTTCAACCATGAAAGTGTAGGTAATCCAAAGTATAGGCAAAGGCAGCTTGAAGACTGATCAATGATTACTCGTCCAATTATATAGGAAACAAGTGCACATTAAGTTATATGAAATGCTTTCAAAAGCTTTTCAAATGAATTCCGGGCATCACTATCACTTTGTATGGTATCAGAAATTAACTCATTATTCAATACAAATTGATTTTCACATTTCATTTCTAATTTGCTTTTGAGGGGCTCTATGAAAATGAAATTTGGTCATCAGCACCCTGAAATAACCAATTGGTTTTTATCATCAAATACTTGATGTTGTCAAGTCCTGGCTGTTTAAAGAGGAATTTGATGTTAGACTCTACTGCGTAAGGATACCTTTGGACTGACAGGATTTATTGAGGGAGAATCCAAATGTCTTCAACATAGCTTAGAACACTCTTCACATGTTGATTTCAGCTTGACTCTTTAGCTGTATCATCTGAGTTAAATATTTTGAGACACTGTGAATATTTCACACATCCACATATTTCACTTCTATATCACTAGTGACTAGAAGGGTTTTTGGAACGTAATACATACTCATTACATAACGGCTGGAAAAATGAATGCTCTATGCTCTAACCACTACATCATTCTCAATACCTAGAATATTTATTGCCTTTTACCCAACTGCTATAATATATCCTTCTGGTCTGGCTTAAATTTCTCTGTCCTGTTGAAAAATCCCTCAGTCCTTAAATGGCAGGCCTCACATGCAGTAAGAATTGGAGCTCCTATTGGTGAATCAGCATCAGTGTCTATAGAGAAACCATATCCAAAGGTCAGCCAATATCCCCTCTACTTATTACAGTGGTATAGGATTCTAAATGATTAATAAAAATCTTGTATATTATGCATTTACTCACTTTTAAAAACTTCTGTATTCTGTTGGGCATGGTATTATCCCAATACTTGGGAGGCAGAGACAGGAGGATCACAGGTTGGAGGCCAGCTGCAGCAACTTAGTGAGACCCTGTTTCAAAATTTAAAAAAAAGGGATGGGGGTATAGCTCTGAGGTAGAATGCCTCTGGGTTCAACCTCCAGTACAAAAATAAGTTCTATATTCTAAATATCTAAAATATGGAAAATGTATTAAAAGGGGAAATCATAATGCAAAAATCAACTATTACACCCTCCCCTACCCCATGCATCACCATCACGATGTTGCTATGTTATTTCTCTTTTCTTTCCATGAATGTGTTTGATGGGGAGAAAGAGTAGGCTCACTGAAAATGGGAGAGGGATCATATTTCAAGTTTTTAAAAATTGTTTATTCAGTTAAGAATATATAGCACACATTTTCCCAGGTCATTAAATTATTTTGAAAATATTTTAATGTTCCCATATACATAAATAATGTTGCACACACATCATTATGTGTAAATACCTGCATTGTTTCATACTTGAGCTATTTTTACATGTTCACTAATATACCATATCATGGCAAACATTCCAATTATCCTATGACGGGGTTTGTTGAAGTATGGAAGTCAGGTGACCAGCAGACCATGATTTCCAAAAAGACACATAATTGGAAGTTGATTACATATATAAAGTAACCAAAATCCATTGCTCCTGGATTTTCCTTAGCATAGCCTTAAATCTTTCAGATCCACTCACTTTTCTTCATTAGCAAGCACTGTAGCCCCCTCATCCTAAGTTATCCTTATTTAGTACCTAGTAGACCTTATCATCCTCCAAACTGGCTTCCTGTTTCCATGTTCTGAACCCTTTTCTGCATGATAGCCATAACAAACTTCAAAAAACAAAAATTTTAAAATCTAGTTAAGTGATCCCTTGGTTAAAAATCCTTATCTACTGGGCATTAAATGCTTTCAGGATAAAGGCCGCACTCCTCATTGTAGCTTTAAAGACTCAGCAAAATCTGCTCCTCATCCAACATCATCACACACCTATTGCCTCTTGCTCTTTCAACTTTCATCACATTAACCTTCTTTCAAGACTCTTTTTAATATTTTCCCCCACACACTTCACTGTGCCTCCAGAAATCCATACCTACTTAACCTCTGCCTCATTTTTCCCCAGCTACCTAGCCTTTTTGTCTACTTAATTCTTACTTACCTTACATAACTCACTTTGAAAGTCTGTTACAGAGTAAGTCTTTCTTCATTCTCAGACCAGGGACAGTCACCAATATATTCATATTCATAGCCCCCCATATATCCACTGATAGAACGTATTGCTTACTATTTTACACTATTATTTTTATACATATTATTATGAACTATTCTCATTCACAGTGAGAATGTAAATTCTATGATTTTCTACATCTGATTAAGGATTTTATTGATTTTAGAGCATCATTATGTCAATAGTAAAGAACACTGCCTTATATGCAGTGATATCCAATAAATGTTTGTTATTCTCTCAAAATTTTTGGAAAGTTTAATGAGATTTCTTTATTACTATTCCCTACTGATTTACTGATGGAATAGATGATAGGTAGATAGATAGATAGATAATTGTGATGGTTAATCTGGATTGCCAATTTGACTGGATTATGACATGCCTAAGATTATGTGACTTTGGGTGTGTTGATGAGATTATTGGCATATGTAATGGTAGATTGAAGGGGGAGTCCTGCCCTTACTGTGGGTAGCAATGTTCTGATAGGCGCAGGACCTAGATAAAAAGGTGAAAGCATACGTGGTTCTCTCTGAGAAAAGTGTGTCTGTTCTTGCCTGGGATATTGGCCTTCAATCCTTCTCTTTGAACTGGACTTTCACCATCATTTCTCCTAAGAGTTTTCTGGCCTTTTCATTTTGGACTGGAACTGCATTATTGGTTGCTCTGATTTGGAGACTCCCATTCTTGGATGGCTCAACAAGTTGCTGATTCCTCCAGCTTTTGGTGTGCAGGCAGCCATTTGGGACAATACTGTTTCAGACTGTAAGATGATCTGATAATTCCCCTTTTACAATATGCATATCCTGTGAGTTCTGTTACTCTAGGGATCCCTATATTATAGAAGATAGATAGATATTTATAACACGGAATTGGCTTATGCAATTATGGTATCTGAAAAATCTTATGATATTCTGCTTGTAAACTGGAGACCCAAAAGAGCCAGTGGCATAGCTCTAGTCTGAAGACCTGAGAACCAGGAGAGCCAATAGTGCAAGTTTCAGCCTATGAGTAGACTAAAATCTCAGCTCAAAAACAGTCAGGGAGAGTGGTATGGTTAGATGTAGAAAACCCCCTGAAGAGCTTATGTATTAATGTTAAGAGTTGATGTAATTAAGTCATGTGGGTTGCAATGGATTTGCTAGCTAATAACCTAGGCAGGTGGGTGTGGCTAGAGGAGGTGAGTCCCTAAGGGTTTGGCCTTGGGGACTGTGCTTCTGTCTTTGATTCCCCATGCTTGCTCTCTTATTTCCAGCCTCAATGATGTGAGAACAGAGCCTTGCTCTCTCTGTCTTTCTGCTTCCCATTGCCATACTCTGAGGTCCACAGACTGACATGGACTGAAATTCTGAAATCTCCAAAACTGTGAGCAAATAAATTTTCCTTCCTCTAAATTGTGTACTCAGTTGTTTGGGATTATATCAGTGAGAATATTGACTGAAACAGAGGGAACAAATTCTCCCTTGTCTCACCTTTGTTCTATTTAGACCTCCTGCTGATTGGAGTAGGTCCACTCATCATGTGGAGGGCAATCTGCTTTTACTTAGTCTATAATTTCCAGTGTTAATCTCACAAACTCTCTCACAAACATATTCAGAAGAATGTCTAACCAAATAGCTACCTGGGCATCCTGTGGACTACTTACACTGACACATAAAATTACCTCTCACTGGTAGGTAGATAGAATCTTTTGTGTCCTAAGATGTGCATTTACATTTAAAGTTCACAATTCTTCTGCATCACCACGATCCAATAAACAATGAAAGAGATGCAAGAAATATAAATGGAAAATGTTGAAATAAAAGAACAAATGATTCCATATTAGGCAGGCACTTAATTCCAGTGAACAAATCATAAGCCTAGAAAGAAAAGTCATAGCTACAGATTTGCATGTCATGTGATACTTGATGTTTAAGCAAAGTTGCCATCTGTTTTAGAATTTTTGCCCTGACCAGGTAGAAACAGGGGAGGAAAATAACATTGACCAATAACTTTCTTATGTGTTATAAAACCTCCAACTACTACATTCATTAGGGAATTTTATTTGAAATTATCCTTGCAACACCCTAAAGTGTAACATTCTTATCCCCTTACACATAAGATGATGGAGTGACCGCAACTAACAGTGCTTGATTATTAATAGATAATTAGTTCATATTCAATGAATAAAAATAAATGTATATCCAAAAGAATCATCTGTGTGTAATAAGTTCACATTGTCACAGCACAAACTCTTCACATCAAGGCTTTGTTCGTCACAAAGACCTTCTGCAAAGATAGATCCATTTCTCACACCCCCCATGCTCATAAAAACTAATTTACATCTTCCTATAAGAGCACTTGGCTAGAAATCTGAATCGCTGAATACATATGGGGTAATTGCGATAAAAAAAACTTGCATATCTAAGACATTGTTTCACACAACTAGTAATTAAGATCTACTAGCTGTTGAGAAGCAGTAACCTTGAAATATATTTTTGGCTGTGTGTATCACAACAGCAACATTTTATGATTGTTCATAAAAACATGCATGGGCTTAGAAGTTCCGGTTATTAAATGAATAAATAATGTGGCAGGCACACAGAAAAAAATAACAATTTGAATAATAAGCAAGAGTTATTTGGGTATTTCAATGATTTATTTATAATGATAACAGTTTAGATACTGGGATATTCATAATCATTGTGCAAACTCTAGTTGTGTACTTTAACTCTTTGGAGTTAATATACTATATGTTTTCAATGGAAGCCAATTTGTCTAATAAAGTGATGAAAAAAATCTACCAGTTCAATGAAGCAGCTTTATAAAGACTGTAATTTAAAGACATTAGAGTATTAAAGCAATCATTTCATGCTGCTTCTTGCCTGCATGTTGAGCAGTTTACACACAAACCTAAAAATTCTGATGCTTCAGAACAGTTCCAGAAAAATTCAAATCAAACTAAAGCTTCTTTCATCCAAACAGAATACACCCAAGTTACAGAAGTCAGAACAATACAAATGTCTAATTTGCATCTCTCCTAATCAGATATGCCTTCAACAGTGCAATTAATCTGACATTGAATTCCATCTGAATGGTTATGAATATGTTAATATGGTGAAATACACTTTTTAAAAATTTTTCTTTTGTTAGTATAAAAAAACAAACTTCAGTTATACTGCTTCACACTTTCACCAATTCCAATTTACACCTGAACCAAAGAAGTTTCATATTTGGACTTAGGAAATCAGGTTACTTCTGCGAGTGTGTGTTAGCCTTCCATTATCATTAGAAATGCCTGATACAGTCAACTTATAAGGAGAAAGTTTCTTTGGGCTCAAGATTTTAGAGGTTTTAGTCCATGATTGTTTGGATCTGTTGTTTAGGCTTATGGTGGCACACCATGATGTTTGCCTAGGAGGGATAAAACCACTCACCTCAAGGCCAGGAAGTAAGAGAGAGAAAGAAGGGACTGAAGTCCCACAATCCCCTTCAGGAGCATGCCTTCAATGACCTAAAGACCTCCTGATAGACCCCTCCTCTTAAAGGTTCCACCAACTCCCAGTAGCACTAGGGACCAAACTTTTAATACATGGGCCTTTGGAGGACATTTAAGATCCAAATGATAGCAGAGTATGTTAGGCAATGAGAGGAAATAATTTTGTCTTGGAAAAACTGTTTGCATCAACAGAGGACTTTTCCCTGTGTGTGGCCTATAATAGAAAAGAAATTGTATCACCTCACTAAAAGGCTATAAGGAAATCAAGAGGCAAAATAATCAGTAAGTGAAAGTAAGTTTGTTCTTCAATCTTGAAATAACTGCTATCTACCTGAGGCTTAGAACCTTGGGATTTGAGAACAATTTTACCTCTAAGCAAATAAATTAATAAATAAAATAATAAATTAATAAAATAAAATGTAATGTTTCTCTTTGTTTTCATGATATTTTCTCTAAAACACTGAGTAAAGAGCGTGGGCAACACAGCTAAAATAAAGTTGGGAGGCATGAAAAACTGAAGACTCAAGCATGAATAGAACATAATTGTGTTTATTACATTTCCCATACATAATTATATGTTATGCATTAGCTTAGGAAGCAAGTGAACGGCCACTTATAATTCCTTTCATGATCATTTTAACTCAAGGTCTGGGTTTAGGATACAGGGGCGAGATTGGGAAACAGTGTGATGAGATACTCTAGCTCTGGTCAGCAAGGACACCTCTCTAATTTTGTGTAGATAGATACATACAGTGAGATTTGTAGCCAATTTCTTCAATATAATTCAACTGAAAAAATGTTGGTGAGCACTCTACTTGTCCTGTGGATATATACTCTTGAATAAGGTAATGTCACTTTCCTTAGGATGCTTGTCAACTAATGCATGATTTCCAGGTGGCTGGAAATCAATTGTCACACACCTTCCATCCATTGTTCTCCTCACTATTCCAAGTTAATCTAACAAATCTAAAGAAGCCACACTAAGAATACATACCACAACTTCAAGAGACTCAAGCAAGTGCATTTCCTAATCACTCTCTGAATGTATCTAAATTGTAACTTCCTATAATAGTGAGTAATAATTGGGGAGAAATGATCTCAATATGAAAATGCCTCATATAAATGTTTGAGCAAACTTTAAAGTATTTGAAGTTCACAACACATTTTAAAAAATGGATTGTGAGAAAGCACAGTACATGAATAAGCATGGTAGAGTAGAGGAAATTATTTTGTTTATGAGTTGCATAATAGTATACATACAAATTTGGGTTGGTCCCATTAAGAATCTTTAAAACAAATTATCAATAACCAATTCTGAAAGAGACTAAAAACTATGAACACAATGTTCAGTACATGATAGACACTCATAAATATGTTTAAAGAAAGCATACATACATAAATGGAGAGAAGGGCCGCTTGGATGATGGATGATGTTATTGCTCAAGATAAATATTTTTGTAAGCTAATTTTAGGACAGATGAACTACTCTATTAATTACCACCATCACTGACAATTCATTACCTGACTGTGGAATTAGTATTTCTGTAGCCATGTATATTAGGCAAGAACAAAAAAAATCACAATGAGGCAACTAGCTATCAAAAGAGGCTGAATATATATACTTTTATGGGTACACTACAATTATACATCATAGTGAGGTTCAAAGTGACACAAACATACTTGCAAACAGCACTTGGCCTGTTTCCCTCCAGATCTCATCCTACTCCCCTTTCCTTATACATGTGAGATTGGTAGTGATACCTTTATATATGAACATAACATTATTTGAACTGTTTCCTTCATCAATTCTTTATCCCTTCCCTCTTCTCTCCTCCCCAAATCCCTTTCTTTTATCTACTGGTCATTTATCTTAAAGTCCCTTTATTTCCTATTTTCTCTCTAGCTTCCATGTATGAGAGAAAACCTACAACCCCTGACTTTCTGAGACCAGCAAATAGTTCTTACAAATAGCTAGGAATATGATCATGGCACCCAGGGAACATCAAATGAGAGAAGGGTGTGGACAGTGGAATCATGCCTTCCATGCCAGTTGGCTCAGGAGATAGTTCTCAGCTCTGTTGTCCTCTCCTTATGACCCTACTCAAGAGTCATCAGAATCCCATCAGAACTTTTGGCTAATGGTATATGCAAAGATCATTTCCCTTGCAAGTTTTGCATAAATTATCCATTCAATAGCACTTCCTAAGTCCCCAGAATCTTTTGTAGTACAAAAAGAACAAAAATGACTGGAGCGAAGGAAATGCAGTTGTAAATGCTGTATGCTATTTTTAAAAGATCTATGTTAAAGAAAATTAGATCTCTATAATTATTTATATATTTAATATATTTCTGTTTCCAGCAAGGATTCAATCTATATTTGAAAGTAGAAGTAATAGCATTAAGCAGAGAGAGAATATAGTTGGAAAGACTTAAAAAGTCACTACAGATAATGAACAGGAGAAAGGACTACATGAGAATCTGAGGACACTAGAATAGGAGAAAGTTACTTGAGGGTGAGTATCCACGTATCCTAGAATGGGGTCTACCAGAGTTCTTTAAATATTGCCTGATTCATGATGCCTTTCCTACCAAAGTAACATATTGATATAATTTTAGTTCCAAAATATAGGTAGTTAGCAACCAAAACACCCTCTTCATAACCCTAACTTGCTTTAAATGTCATTTGAATAGATATTTATTCATTTGATTAACATCTAGTGAGCATAGCTCACTCTACAGGGTGCAATAACTTCTCAACAAATCCTTCACTTGTCATTAAATAAACTATAAAGCAAACTAATTCATTGAACACATATTTACTAGGAACCAAACATGCTTGTCTAAAAACTAAGGTTTTAACTGAGTTTAAAAATGAATAAGAAAACACAAGCTCTTCCTCGGAAAAGCATAAAATCTAGTATTATCATTACATTTATTGTTTTAAGAGAGGGACTTAACTGGGATACTAAAACCTTTTTAAAATCATTTTTTTTGATACCTAGAAAAAGCATTCCATTTTATACAGTGGTATCTGAATAATTATGTAAACTACTGTACTATTGTTGGATGCAACACCGCCAACATTTGTGAACATCTAAAATTAGTCACACAGAGCCAAGATTGGCCAATTGGATTTGTATTCAAGCTAACGTGCAGTCCCAATGCAGCATTAATACAAAATAGTGAGACAAGATTTCTTGTGTCTCATACACTGTGGGAGTGATATCCAGAGAAGAGTCCCTAAATATGTTGAGTCATAGCTGCTTCATGGAAATATGTGTACACTTTGCCAAAAGAGTCATTCCAAAGACTTCTGCTCTTTGCATGTTCAGATTCTCCCATAAATACAAGAAACATTCAGTTGTGGCCAGCCTCAGCTACTTAGTGAGGCCCTCCGCAACTTCATGAGACCCGGTTTCAAAATAAAGAATAAAAAAAAATAGGGTCGGGGTTGCAGCTTGGAGGTAGAATGCCCCTGGGTTCAATCCCGATACTGCAAAAAAAAAACATTAAAAAAATAAAAAGTAAAAAATAAAGTCGTCTCTGGAGGTCTCTTCTGAGCAGCTTAATGGATGTTTTCTTCGTTTTAACCTTCCATTCACTTTGATTCCCTTTACCTGGCTTATTTTCTATCTTAACAGCTTACATAAAAATATATAGCTTCAAAATAGTGAGAGAGATTTACTTATTAACTCTCATTATGCCTCATTAGAATGTAAGTTTCATGAAAGCAGAAACTTTGTCTGAAAAATGGTACTTTATTCTCAGATCCTAGAACACTTCTTGGCATGTGGAAGATTTGTAATAAATATGTGCTTAATGCATAATTGAGTACCTTAAGTTTGTCCATGCAGCAATTTCCTTTTTCTTCACATTCTACACTTACTGGGAATTATTGCATAACTTTAATAACAAATGAGTCTCAATTTCATATCTTCTCATTTTGAATAGTCATTTTCAAAAGAGTTTATACCTACACAGAGGAGCAAAAATAATATCTAGAAAAGGCAGATTCTCACAAATGTCAACATCTACCAAAAATAACACAAAAGTAGAAAACTAGACACCAATCTCATTTTGAACATTAAGCAAAAAATAACCTGCTACTATCCTGAAACCAATAATAGAGTGATGCACCATGGCCAATGGAAGTTCAATTCAAAATTGTAAGAAAGATGCAATATCAGTGGAATTTAAAATATAGTCATTTCAATGGGAATTAAGATGACTTTTAATAAAATTCAAAGGTCAGTAGTCTTCCTCATGTTTAACTGTGAAATGCTTTAACATTTCCATTACAGTAAAATATAGATGTAGTTGTTCATGATAGCCATATTTTATTTAGCACCATTTTGAAAGTACTAGGCAATAAAATGGAAAAAAGAACAAAACTAAGAATGTTACATCTTGGAAACCAGCAGGCATGCTTACAACCATTTTGAAATTATGTTAACGTTTTGTTGGAAAATCTATGAGTAACAAATTTTTAAAAATGTCTAATAAAATTCATGAATGTTTTTGACTACTAAACAAGTGCTAAAAATCCATGTTTTTATATGAAAATAATAGCTGGCTAAAAGTATGAAAGAAGAAATGAAACCCGCAGAATGATAAAGATCATCCGATAGTCATTAACGTGTCAAGATCTCTGTAGAGACTTTATGGAATGAAGGACATAAAGAACCACTTGAATACATAGAGACCTGTTGCCTTTATAAGAATACTCAACTCATGAATTCGTACACTGGTAGGTAATATCAAGGATAATTTCATGGATATTGTTAAAAGAAAACATTAGAAAAAGGAGTTGCAGTTTATTTGAGCAAAGAGCAACCTATGAATTAGGCAGAACTCAGAGCAGAAAAGATTCAGAGATCTCTGCCCAGCAATGTAAGAGAGCTCTGATAGACTAAGCATGAAGGTAAAGTAAGGAGTCACTTGACAGGCTAGTGAGACATTTGCTTTAGTTGGGCAGGGCGTGATGAGGCCTTTACCTTATTTGGGCATGGTCTAAAGGGAAGTCCCTACTTGTATATTCAGTTGCCTAGTTGGCTATTTGTGAAAGACTAAAACTCATTTTTATTTTATTTTTTTCTCAAGTCAGTTATATAAAAATTTTCCAATTTAAGTTTAAGAATATTTGTGTAAGAGTTCTAGGCATAGAGAAATAAAACAACAACAAAAACAAACAGCCTAATGGCCTCCTGCTTGTTTTCCTCAAAACCTTTGAAAGGAAAATGTGAAAAAACACATAAATTTAAAATTTAACCTGAAAGGCTGAATCTCTGGAATTAGAACAAAAAAATGAAAGAATAAAATGATAAGAGGATACTAGCTTTTTAAAATACTTTTGTTGTTGCATTACAGTCTCACATCATAATGTAGTTCATAGTGATAGTGACATACATGCACACAGCACTTGGTGGGCTTCCCTCATCTCTCTACTATCCTCCATCCTCATACAAAATATTGAGTTTGGCATTGGTATTCTCACATATGTATATGTCAGTGGAAGTGTTTACTTCATTAATTCTCCCTCTCACTCCTGGAGTTTCTCCTCCTTTATTTAAAGTCCCTCTTATATGAGAGATGAGAGAAAACATATGATCCTTTACTTTCTGTGGCTGGCTAATCTCATTTAACATAATGTCTCCAAGTTCATCCATTTTATTGCAAATGACATAATTTTGTTCTTATTTTTTGCTGAGTAGAATTCCATTGTGTGTATATCCCATAATTTTGAAATCCATTCATCTGTTGATGGATACCTGGGTTGGTTCCATAATTTGGCTATTATGAATTGTGCTGCTATAAACATGGATATGCATGCATTACCATAATATTCTTATTTCAGGCCCTTTGGAAAGATACCTAGGAGTGATAAAGCTGGATCATATAGTAGATCCATTCCAAGTTTTCTGAGGAATATACAAACTGATCTCCATAGCAGCTGCACTAATTTGCAATCCCACTAACAGTGTAGAAGAGTTCCTATTTCCCCACATCCTTGCCAGCATTTATTGTTATTTGACTTCTTGATGATTGCCTTTGTAATTGGGGTTAGATGGAATCACAGTGTAGTTTTATTTTGCATCTCCCCGATTGCTAATGATGCTGATCATTTTTTCATGTATGTATTGACCATTTGTATTTATTCTTTTGTGGAGTGTCTTTTAGTTCATTTGTCCATTTCCTGATTGGGTTATTAGTTTTTTTATTTAGTGTTAAGTCTTTTTAATATACTTTGTATATTCTAGATATTAGTCCTTTATTAGAGGAATAGCTGGTAAAGATCTTCTCCCATTCTATAGGCTCCCTTTTTAGACTCTTGATGGTTTCCTTTAATGAGCAAAAACTTTTTAGTTTAATGCTGTCCCATTTGTTAATTCTCATTTTAATTTCCTGAGCTTTGGGGGTCTTATGGAGGAAGTTTCTCCCTGTGCCTATTTGTTGGATTGTTGGACCTATGCACTCCTCTAGTAATTTCAGTCTCTGGTCTAATTTCCAGGTCTTTGATCCATCTTGAGTTAACTCTTGTTCAGGGTGAGAGAGGTAGGAACTTAATTCCATTTTTCTACAAATGGATAACCAATTTTCCCAACACCGTTTGTTGAAAAGGGTAGCTTTTCTCCAACATATGTTTTTGGCATCTTTGTTGAAAATCAATTGGCTGAAAGTGAATGGATTTGTTTCGGTATCTTCTGTTCTGTTTCATTGGTCTAAGTGTCTGTTTTTGTGCCAATACCTTGCTGTTTTTATTACTATAGCTCTGCAGTATAATTAGAAAACAGGAATTATGATATCTCCTGCATGATTCTTATTGCTGAGAATTGCTTTGGGTATTCTGGGTCTTTTGTTTTTCTGTATGAAATTTAGGACTGATTTTTCTAGCTCTGAGAAGAATAACATTGGTACTTTGATAGGGATTGCATTGGCTCTGTAGATCATTTTTAGTACTTCAGTCAAGCAGTGAGTTATTAAGTTACCAGAGATTGCCAGGGTTTAGAGACTGGGATCACACATCTCTGACTCTTAGCCAAGGTTGAAGAAGACTGATTTTCTGAAGGTAGAGAAAGCCAGAGGGAAGTCTAGACAAAACCACTTGGAGATAATGGTGGGGGGATAGGAGAAAGACAGTGAGGGAAAGAGAAATGAGGAGAGAAAGAGGGG
Source organism: Glis glis (assembly GCA_004027185.1). Lineage (NCBI taxonomy): Eukaryota > Metazoa > Chordata > Mammalia > Rodentia > Gliridae > Glis > Glis glis. Next base: position 15,857 of record PVJS01033892.1, read on the forward strand.
AGGGGAGGAGAAAGGGGAGAGAGAATGAAAGAGAGATTGATTCTCTGTCAATATAGTCATGCAAAAAATCATGCTAATGTAAAGAATAACAAATATTAAGTCTGGAGACAAAACAAATTCTCAAAAAATTAAAATTAATAGAACATTACAAAATTATTCAAAATTAATGACGTTCCAGGTCTTTTGAGAAATAAAGAGGTAACATTGATTTAAAAAAGCCTAGAGCAAGAAACTAAAAAAAAAAATCAAGAATGTATGAGGATATGAAAAATGCTCAAATAAAAGTCTTTTAATGTTGACTGGAGTCTTTGAAATAAAAGACAAAAACAATGTTAATACTACACATTGTTGAGGATGGAATTGGCAAACTGAAAACAAACTAGAGAGCACACTATGTAGGACTGAAATTAAGGACACATGAAAGAAAAATGGAGATGTCACTACAAACTTCTATTGTTCGAGAAGAGAATGGATGAAAGTAAAAGATGTGACATTTGAAAAGTTGATTATTTTTTCAGAAATAAAGAAACAAATGCATGATTAAATTGCAAAGGCACTATGACTACAAGGAGGATTATACAATTTTGTGTATCACAAAACAGTAATAAAATTGTAGAATACAGGAATAAAACTTATATATAAAGAATCCAGCACAATGAAGGTGAAATTAGGGCATTTATGAGCAGCAGGAGGAGAATAGAAAGTGGGAGAAGAAAGAAGATAGAGACAAAAGTGAAGGAGGAGGAAGCGGAGGAGAAGGAGAAGTAGAATTTACAACCCATAATCTCTGACTATAAAGCACCAATGACAAGAATTGTCAAAATTATTTAGTAAATTTAATTAAGTTGACTCTAAAAAATGATTACCAGAATTTTTTGATGAAAAGAGTACTATTTATATATGGAAAATTATTATCTAACAAGTTGATATGTTAGTCAGTTTTTCAACACTGTGACCAAAATACCTGACAATAACAACTGAAAGGAGGAAATATTTACATTGGCTCACAGTTTCAGCCATGGTCGGCCATCCCCATTGCTCTGGGCCTGAGGTGAAACAGAACATCTTGGTGGAAAGGTGTGGCAAAGAAAACATGCTCAACTTATGGCACCCAGAAACAGAAATAGAGTTGGGGAGAAAATAAAACCTTCCAGGACATGTTCCCAGTGACCTACAAGTAGGTCCCATCTCCAAGTGGTCAATTCAGCTTTCTATTTACTGGATTCATCCATTGATGAGTTCAGTGTCCCTATGATCCAATTACTGCCTAAAAGCCCCATCTCTAAATCTTGCTTCATTGGGGATCATGCTTTCAACACAAGATTTGGGGGGAATTCCAGATGCAAGTATGTGGATAAAGGCAAATTATTCAGTAATTGGCACATGGATAAAATGACTATGCATATTAAAAAAAGTGAGATCTTTACCCCATTCATCAGCAAAATCATTTCATAGTAGATTAAACACTTACCATTGAAAATCAAATCTTTATAACCTCATTAAGTGTAAATATGATAGAATATTTATATGACCTAATAGTACAGGAAAATGTATTAAAACATATACACACACAAATGTTAAATATAATATAAAAAGAAATGATGAATTAAACTACATTAATGTGAAAATCTTCCATGCAATGAAAGATGCCAGGATCAAAGTGAAAAGACAAATCACACACTGGGAAAAATATATTTACAGTGAACAGAATTGAAAAAGGATTAGCAGAGAAACGCCAAAGTGTTATGAATGGTATTTTATAATCTGAGTTAATTATAACAGACAAGTGGAATATAATCATTGAGTTAAATATTGTTTGGCAAGTAAATGCAAATGCCTATAATAAACATAAATGGGTAAATACAATTATCCACCACAAACAGTTTTGAGGTTAGGACTTATAAAACAATAAACTACTATCTATTGTGTTTTGTTTGTGTAAGTCACCACATCACAACCAATTATCTTGAAGAAAATAAAAAGGAAAAAAGAAAAAATAGTCATATGGCCAACGTAGTACTTTATGAAATCCCATATATGTGTAAATATGAAAAGGAAATAAATATCTTTTAACACAATCTGCCTACTGACTATGCTTTTACAAGGGCCATTAACTTTAGTAAATATTCTTCAGTTTCCTTCATCTTTATAAGACATAGTTAAAGGCCAACCCTGTGTTTTGAATTCTCAAGCATTATGTCATTATCTCAAAGTTTATCTTTCTCTCAAATCTCTTATGTTTATTTTTATTTCTTTTTTCTATCATTATCTTTATGCTAACTAAAGATTGTTTTAGAACATTAAAGTTTTTTAATGTGCTTTTATTGGTGCATTATAGTCTCACATCATAATGAAAATCTCATTGATAGTGACGTACATGCACACAACACTTAGTGACCCCCCACCTCCCCATTTCTCCCCTTCCCAATACGGAGTACTGAGATTGATGTTGGAATATTCTCATATGTACACTTAGTCGATGGTGATGGTAGTAATTCCATTAATGAACCTCACTCTTCCCCTTCCCCTTCCCTTTGACCACCTCCCTGTCTCCGCTGACACTTCTCCACCATTGTCTGGAGTCCCTCTGATATCCCAATTACTCCCTAGCTTGCATATATTGGAGGAAACATATGACCCTTTACTTTCTGTGATTGGCTGATGAGTAAAGTTTTTTTAAAATGAAAAAATCTTAAAAACACAAATACTGATTCTAGTGGCACTGGTTCCAGTTTCACTCCTTAAGATATATTTTGAAATGTTTGAACACTTCCCACACCATAATGAAGAAAATAACTTAAAAACACTATTTTTATAATAAAAAACACACAACTAATGGACTCAGTCATACCAGTATCTCCCTTTGAAATATATTATGAACTTCCTGAACAAGATCCATCCTTGATAGTAAAATGATTATCTCTTTCCAGTTCATATGTTCTAAAGTCCTTGTAAGTCTAATTTTTGTTATTCTAAGTTTTATTTTTTTATTTGTGCATTGTTATCAAACATTTTAATGAACTTCAGGGTGACAGAGGCATATATGCACACAGTACTCCTTGATCCCTCCCCCAGTTCCCTCCCCACTCCATCTCCTTCCCATAGAATACCTTCCCATGCTCAACACAGTGATTGGCTTTGATAAGTTTGTGTATGTACATCATGAGGAATTTCCCTCTTCAAGTCTTCCTGCCCCCTCCCATCTCCCTCAGTTAAGTCCCCTCCTTCACTCCACTAAGGTTTCTCCTCTGTATGGAGTCCCTCCTGTGTCCCAATTTCTCCATAGCTTCAGTATATGAGGAAGAACATCCAACCTTTCAGATTTTGTGACTAATCTCACATAGCATAATATTCTCCAGTTCCATCATTTCTCTACAAATGACATAACTTTGTTCTTATTTATGGCTGAGTAAAATTCCATTGTGTATATGTCCCATAATTTTGTAATCCATTCATCTGTTGATGGACATCATGGCTGATTTCATATTTTTGCAATTACGAATCGTGTAGCTATAAACATAGATATGCACACATTACTATGATAGTATGGTTTCAATTCTTCTGGGTGGATATCCAGGAGTGGTATAGCTGGGTCATATGGTAGGTTCATTTTGATTCTTCTGAGGACTTTCCACACTGTTTTCCAAAGTGGTTTCACTAATTTGCAATCCCACGAACAGTGTATCAGAGTTCCTACATCCTTCTCCACTCTTGCCATCATTTATTATTGTTTGTGTTTTTAATGATTGCCATTCTAATTGGAGTTAGGTGAAATTTCAGGGAAGTTTTAATTTGCACCTCTCTGATTGCTAATGATGTTGAACATTTTTCATATATTTATTGGCTATTTATATTTCTTCTTTTGTGAAGTGTCTATTTGGTTCACTTGCCCATTTTTCCCATTTTTTGATTGGGTTATTTGTTCTTTTTTTTTGGTGGTGAGTTTCTTGGGTTCTTTGTATATTCCAGATATTAGTCCTCTATCAGAGGTGTAGGTGGCAAAGATCTCCCATTTTGTTGGCTCTCTCTTGAGGTTCTTGATAGTTTCCTTTGCTCCATACAAGCTCTTCAGTTTAGTGAAATTCCACATATTAATCCTTGTTTTAATTTCTTGTTTCTTTGGGGTCTTGTTTAGGAAGTTTTTACCCATGGCCATATGTTGAAGTCTTGGTTCTATGCCCTCTTCAAATAACTCCAAAGTTTCTGATCTAATTTTCAGGTCTTTTATCCATCTTAAATTGGCAGAGTGAGAAAGTGGGGTTTATTTTCATTTATCTGCATATGGATAACCAGTTTTGCCAACACCATTTGTTGGAAAGGCAATCTTTTTTCCAGTATATGTTTTTGGCCCCTTTGTCAAAAATCAATTTGCTGAAAGCGTATGGATTTGATTCTGAGCCTTCTATTCTGCTCCATTGGTCTATGTGTCTGCTTTTGTTCCAATACCATGCTGTTTTTATTACTATAGGTCTGTAGTATAGTTTTAAGTCAGGTATTGTGATGCTTCCTGCATGGTTCTTATTGCTGAGAATTGTTTTGGCTATTTGGGAGTTTTTGATGTTTCATATGAATTTAAGGACTGATCTTTCTAAATCTGTGAAGAATGACCATGGTATTTTAATAGGGATTACATTGAATCTGTAAGCCTATTTTTTAAAAAAATATATGAACATACACAAATTAAGTGATTTCATTTTTTGAAGCTGCGACTGTGATGCTCTTTGGAAAATCTTTGGCCTAATTAACAATACTAATTAGTTACATATGTCAACTCATTTATATTTATGTCAAAAACAGTCTCTTATTCAGTAATTTGCTTGCTAACAGTAAATACAAAGCCCAAGATGGCATTAGCTAACTGCTATAGACATTCAAAATTGACCTTTGCTTATATTTCTCATTAAGTTTAAAATATATACCATGAAGAACAAACCTCAAGATTCAGCTCTTTTACCAAAACTGGAGGCCTTAGTTTGCAGATGATAGGAATAACTCTACTTGATCATAGTGGCAAAATTTTAATGCAGTCCAACCCTAATTTCCAGCAATAATTGTAAATATCAGGAAATTGCCTCAACAATCGCACCTTACATTGAACTCTGTGTGTTCCACCCAACTATACACTATCCACAGATTTCATCTATCAAAAGCATTAAGCCAAATTTCCTGAGCTACAACACTACATTGGTTTAGGACTAAAAAAAAACAAAAAACAAAAAACTTTAAACATTCTCTTCATGGCCTTAAGTTTTTTTTTCCAGGAAATGGTCTTGCTGTCTCACCATAAATCTGAAACCAGAGCTATCTCCCAGGACAGCTGGATGCAGACTTGTTTTTCTTCTCACACGATGTAGCTTAGCTGATGTTGAATGTATGTAATAACCAAGAGTACTGGGTATTTGTGCAATTGCTTCCTGGGTGATGATAAAAGTCCCAAGGGAAGAGAGGACTTTGACTTGAAAAGAAAATGAAAATCAGATGCAATGACACACCATTATCAGGATCTTTGGGAGCTTCCATGTTAAGAATTTGGGAATCAAGGAAATGCTGGATATACTCCTATGCTAAAAGGCTTCCCACTTCCTCTAACTGAATTATTTATTGAGAAGCACTGTAACTTAATCCAATATTGACAATGTGTGTGTTGGGGGAGGATATTTCTTTTCTAACTATTCTAAAGTACTCCTGTATAACATAGAAAGAATAAAAAAGTAGACACGGTCATCCTTAAATTTCTGAATATGGAAATCTTTTTTTAACATGTTTTATTGGTGCATTGGAGTCTCACATCACAATGAACATCTATTTGATGTTAATATACATGCACACAGCTCTTAGTGTCCCCCCTGCCTCCCCCCACCCATATGAAGTACTGAGAATGATGTTGGTATATTCTCACATGTACACATTGTTTATGATAGTAATTTCACTGATTCACTTCTTTCTTGCTCTTCCCCTTCCCTCGTACCACTTCCCTGCCCCATTGAGGGTTCTCCATTATCAACCAGAGTCCCTTGTGTGTCCCCACTACTCCC